>APFE030363436.1:0-41936 GCA_000404065.3 Pinus taeda | reverse complement strand
AGTCCATGAATCTCTCCCTCTACCTCTAGAGTCCTAATCAAAATAGGAACTAATAAGACACATGTCTTCTTAGAGTTTCAATACAATTAGGAGATGTGACACATATCCTCATGATCCCATGATTCTCTCCACTCAAATTCGAATTTAGCCTCAGGGTGCCACATAAAGGTCTTCTAAAAGCCTCCTTTGATCTACACATGTCAACAATTTCAACCCACTTGTTAGATATAAGCATATGAACATTATTTTCTAATTGTTAACCACAAATTCACTTAAAAAGGCTAAGAATTAATAAAGTTTGGAAAAACATAAATGTGGCCCAATGATAATGAAAGTGAGATGAATGTAGTAACATGGAGATGAAATGGAGGTGATATAATGGACATAATAGTGAAAATGTAATGGAAATGAATAACAATTTCAAGACCTAACATACCCCCCAACTGAAGTTATTGCATGTCCTCATGCAATATATATTACATTAATTCTTTTGATCCTTGAGCTTTCGCTTAACTTTGCATGATATAACTTGATAACTTCATACTTCTGCAAAGTGTTTTACTTGAATTGCAACATGGTTGGTTCTTGTGTTACAACCATATTTTGTTGTTGCATTCTATTTTGATCTTTGAACTTTGCATAATGATAATTTGATTTTTGTTGCAAAGTATATCTTTATTGGATGCATTATGGTTGGTTCTTGTGTGACAACCATGATTGTGTTTGTATCCAATTATCCTTTAAGCACTTTTGAAAAGCCATTGTATGCTCATAATAACAATGCAATAATTAATCTATTTTGGAAGTATGTGGGCTCCTGAATATGATATGAACATGGAAATATATGAATATGAATGTATTCCCCCCCCCCCAACTAATGGTATTGGCAATTTTATGAAATGAGGAAGATAAATGTTTTTCCAACAATTATCATTCTAGATTTTTATGGAATTCTATGGTCAAAAGTTAGAAAATGATGTACCTTAACTCACCCTTTGAAATGGATGAGTTGTATTTGTGGTGGCTACAAAATTATGATCATATTCTTCTTCAAGTGGCTAGACAAAAAGAGTCATGGATAAAAGAATCAAGATGACTTTTTATTGCTTCTACTAAAACTTGTTGAATCTACTCCAAAATGTTGAAAATAATACTCTTCATGTCTTCAAAACTCATTGGCACAATTCCTACTATGTGAAGAGATGTTCTGATGTCAAACATAGCAGGAAATTTTTGACTTAGTGGCCATTAATGGATGCCACTAGTCAACACAAGAACTCTCACCATTGATGACAATAAGAGTCAAGATGCCCAAACACATCATGCTAGGTATGGATAATTTTGCCGATGTCGAGTCATCTAGAAGATTTGATGAACAAGGGAAATTAATGTATTCCCATTGTTTGTCAGCATGAGGACTTGCCATTAAAGCATGCAAGCCTCAAGGTGTCTTAACAAGGAACTTAGACTCAAAGGACTATGGACTCAATAATTTGCATTGAAGCAGGGCTTATTTGCGAAATGAAAATGACAGGAAATGGAAGATGAAAATGGAAGATGGCAATGGAGAGAAGAAATGGCAATGGCAATAAGCATGTGAATGAGCCTCTTACTTTTATTTGTGGGTTATGAATGGAAAAAAAAAAAATGGAAAGTGTATGTGAATGTAAATGGAAAATATGAAGGGAAATGAGGTGAATGGTTTATTATGAAGTATGGATGTGATGGAGACAATAATATCTGAAAGTTTTGCAAGTGTTTGGATCTGATTTTGCATTAGCATATTTCCTCTTTGTTGTTGATCATCCTCTTATGAAACAAATTGGTCTCTTAAGAGAGACACTATTCATTTGTAGTCATTTGTCCTTCCTCCTAGAATCTGGAAAAAAAGTAATACTTCTTCTGCAATGGAATGTAAGATTATCAAAGGAGAGAAGTGATCAATCTCTCTAGTTATGATATTTACACACAAAAATAAGAATTTGTTTTAATGAAACAATTTCTCAAAGGAAAATCAAAAGAATTTATACCTGCTTTGGAATTAGTGCCTCAAGTTGAATGTTGCTTCTTTTTAGCAATTTATTTCATTACTTACTATTTCAAACTCTGATGATGGATTTCTCATTTTGTAGATCTTGTCGAGATGTTTTCGGCGATACTTGAATCTTCAAAATCTGATTTCGTATGAGAAAGTTAGGCTGATTTTGAACAGTGAGGTTTTTCAGCTGTAAATTTTAGCTGCAGAATTAGATCAACTGCGGAATTGGAACACAGTTTCTGTAACTAAAAATATTAAACAGAAAGTTAGCTTATTCATGTTTCATCATCAGTCCAAAATTAATCAATACCTTCAGAAAAGTGAGAAAATAACTTATTCATTTCATTGATTCAAAATTGTTTTTTTTTTCTTGACATGCGGCAACTTAGTGTGGCGACTTAGTGTGGTGACTTAGTGATAACACACACCTTGAATTCCCTTTGACCAGGGTCTTTTTCATCAACTTGGATCAAATGGATAGGACACCATCCATGTACTGACATTTTCCCAACTACCCGTGTGGCTCGTTTCATCTCTCGACACCTATAACCTACAAAAGCATAAAAATGGTTGCGGAATTGCCATTTAGCTGTGGAACAAAGATGCATTCCGCAGCTAAAAGACAGTCTCAAGGCCACTGATTAACGGAATTCTAGAAATTGGATTCATCTATATACCAATTGTTGATTTGCTCAAATTTCTTACAGTATACTGTCGTTGAAGTGCAGCAAAGCTCCCTACTTCCTTAAGGAATTTTTGCCATTTATTATGATGTCAAATACTCGCTGCCCAGGAGCTTTAATGGTTGGATCAATCTCAGCGAGGTGAAACCAAAGCATATAATCCAACCTAGTTGTAAGTGTAGTTTGATAAAAGTGAAGTGGAAAATAGTCATGAGCTTGATCAGTTCTTTTCATGGGATTACGGGTTGACAACGGTCGTTTCATTGAAGAGTTTTTGGTTCAAAGTATAGTCAGACTGCCAGGTATGTCATAATAAAATCAAACATGTACACATAACTTGTCAATGAAGACAATATCCACGAGTACCAACTCCTGTGCCGTTATTTTAGTGAGTAAAACGTCGAGTAACCTACAAGAACGAAAGAACATAGGAATAGTCGTTAAACGGGTGCAGTGGAGAAGCGTCGTATTCAATTGGGATACGTCTCTAAACAGGTGTGAGATGAATTATTAAAAATGGGAGATGTGTAATTATGATTGATTGTTGGCAAATAGTTGATTCCAAATTGGAATTCCCCTCTCCAAGCAGCCAAATTAAATCAATCTGCCAGTTTATTAATTCAAATTCTATTTTTATCTCTCGCGTCATGCAAAAATGGGCTTCAAAGAACTAAGAAAATATCCCAAATCGCTTCAAATTTCTTAAAATTATTTCTGGGTTATCTAACTGACCCTGTTGCCAAAAAAACCCATGTTTTATTTTTCCCAAATTTATCTTCGTTTGGCTGGATCGTGCAGTTTAAGTTTAACATTTTTTAATGTTTTGCGTTTTTCTGTGGCAAATGTGTTTTATCATTCCTCTCAAAATTTGCAATATCTACACTATCATAGCAACAAGTAAACGTCCTCTGCAGTAACTATCCCATGTTTTTGTAGAAACAAACTAGGCTTTTCACATGTTTGGGCTATGGGTATTTTTCGAGCAAATGCCATTGCTCTTCCACCGAACTTTACCATGAAGTCTATAGTTTTTTTCTCAATTCTGTCAAATAGCTTTGGGACAAGTTTCAGCTATTCAAGGCACTCTTGGACAGATGGGTAATCTCCCCTAGTGCCAGACACGGTGAGATCTTCATTTTGAAACTCAGCAGGAGAAGGGGTAGTAAAATCCTGAGCATTTATAACCCTGGAGCTGAGCCTCGATTCATCTACAACTGTTGGCTCTAGTTTACCAAGTTTGTCAATAGCTCTCTCGTTAGGGGTTATAGCTTTGTCATTTGCCATGATGATCCCAGTTTAATCTAAATATAGTTGCAGTGACGATCCCATTTTAAGAGGAATATGAAAGCAAACTGAAACCACTCCTGAAAGCTAAATTTTATAGTTGATTTTTGTGTATGTCTGACAGAAGCTGTGAAGGTGATGATCTACTATATCATTGCTTTTTCTCTTCACAGCTCAGAATAATCCCACAACTGTCAAATTTGAGGTTGAGGCCAAAGAACAGAGGATATTTCAAGCTGCAATAAAAATGGGAGAATTGTTTATATTGCAGGTTTTTTTTTTTTTTTAAGATTTTGTAGGTTTGTTTCAAGGCCAAAGCTCAAAAAAGAATGCATATTTTCTATTGAGGCCATAGTGAAAACTAGGATTGGCGATAGTGTTGGAAATAATACTGAGAGGGGGGGTGAATCAATATTATCAAGTCAATTATTTCTATTTTCAAACCCAGATCATATACGCTACTTCAATTAGCGAAAACCCTGTATATACGCAACTACAGATAAGGAAACCCGCATATACCATGCAAAATTATAATTTAATTTATCTTACAGATGTTGATCATTAATCTATGTATCAAAATCAAATAAACAGTAACCAGAAACAGTGAAATAGAGCAGAAGACAATCACACACAAGAACACAAGATATAAGGTGGAAACCCAATGTGGGTGAAAACCACCTGCTACAATTCGTCTCTATCTTCCTTTATTTAGAAACTTCTTTTTACAATGTTTCTGTACTGGTGCAGTCCTTTACCAGTATGTAGACTGCAACGTGTAGAGAGCTACAACCCTCTCTCATTCTCCAACTTTTCTTGGAAGGGAGCTACAACCCCCTTAGCTTTTGTACTAGCAGGGATACTAGTACGCGGGCTACTACCTGCAGAAGGCTACAACCTTCTCTTTGCTTCCAGAGACCATGTTTCATAAATTTTCAGACTGGACCCATGAACATCAATCAATCATCAAGAATTTCTGTATCAACCAATCTCCTTTTCACCAATTAACACTAAATCAAATAGACACTTCTCTGACAGTTGTACCCAGAACACAGTGACAGTAACCACACACCAAATTCTGAACCCAAAACACTGCAGCAATAAACAGAAGCAGCTAGAACACAATCTAAGAAATGTACGTTACTTTAATAACCAGAAACATGCGTGCATACGCCTCTGTCTTTGGACCAACCTGCGTATACGCTGTTTTTTAGTCACAAAACCAGCGTGTATACGCGCCTTCGCTCCATTGAACCTACGTAGAGATCTATAAAGGATAATTCGCTCTTCTAAACATTCAGACATTAGTTAACCCATATTACCAAATTTATATATCAAGCATGCGCCACATATAACAGATCAAAATCATACAAAGATATTATTATTCAAGCCTTAAGATTTTGACCCTTCAATAGAACTTATTCTTCTCCTTGCGCTCAGGTTCCTTCTTCATTCAGATCCAGATCTGCACCATAACCCAATCCCCAGTATTCCAGATCTAGCCCTTTATCAGATATTCAATTAATTCAGATTCTCCTTTGCCAAATGATCTCCTTCTTCTTTTATAGTCTTAGGCCTTTCACAATACCATGGTCCTAAACCATAACAAATCAATACCATGGACTCAATACTTGGGATCAACACTTCTGACGAGATACCATGGCCCAAAAACCATAGGTCCAAATACCAAGGACTAAACACCATGGACCAAAAATAAGTTCTCCCACATGTACGCGCTTTTCCTTGCGAGAAAGTGTGTGTATACGCATACGCGACTTCGGAATGTCTAACCGGCGTGTATACGCGGCTTCGTCAAGGTGAACTTGTGTATATATCTTTTTCTTCTTTCTGAGTGCCCGAACTGTGATCTGTCACCAGACTGAGTTGCCATCAAGGACAACACCTGTGCCATAGCACCAAACCTATGCCATAATGCCAACAGATAGCCATAGGTTGTTTCCCTTTTTTCTTTGAAATTGTGAAATTTTATAAAAATGATTAATGATTTTCAATTTCGGGCAACAAAGACTTCAAGGTAAATATGTAAAAAACAGGACTTTGACTGAGGTCTTAAGCTGATTTTTTTTATCGATCTAGGCTGGGTGACTAGGATAGGATCCATGTCGGAACAATTCCAGAGATGCCCATGTGGTCAGTTTCTTCTTTGGATGCCTGTAACCTGCTAAACCTTGGAATTAGCTGTGGAATTCACAGTTAGCTGTGGAATCAGGCTGCATTCCGCAGCTAATTTGCAAAATCTTTATTAAAACAAGACACGGCGTTTTGAGAGTCGCTACAAACCATAACCAATCAATCTTGGACAACTGAACTTATCAAAGCCGTTGGATTTTTTTTTTTTTTTTTTTTTTTTTTTTTTTTTTTTTTTTTTTTTTTTTTTTTTTTTCTGAATCAAATGAAATGATGAAGTTTATTTTGTCCCTTTTTTTCTTCTTCTTCCTTTTTTTTTTTAACATAACAATTCTTTTTCTGATCCTCCAGATCACACAAAGTGCAGGAGGAGAGCATACTCAAGAAATTATTAATTTTTTTTAGATGTAATAAATAAGGTCTCCTAATTACACTTCCCCGGCAACGGCGCCAAAATGTCTAGTCAATTTAACATCTTAAATTGCTCTGATGAAGTGTGGTGCACCATATGTGCTTATTTAACTCTTTTTCTTACTTCATTGTTTTATAGTTTATGTTGTTTTTGAGAGTTTTGTTCCTTATGCTTAAGGAAATTAATATAAGAAAGAAAAGCTATGCTTCTAGGTGAAATCTCTAATGTTAATGGACAATTAAATCTAATGACTTCTAATGTTAGAACCTAATTTCTAAAGAAAGGAGAAAATTAAACAAATCAAAACTTTAATCTAAACCGGCAAAATGTCTATGAAATGAAATAAAAAATGGTAACAGCTAAATGAAATCCAAGAAAGAAAAAATAAAACTATTGCAATTAAACTAAAGGCAAAAGTAAAACTTGAAACTGCTTTTAAACTAATGAAAAGCAAGCCAATAATCCCATCCATAATCATAATATTTCGTCAATTAACTCTTTAGGTTGAGCTAAAGGCTCCGGAAATATCATCATATAGCATGAGAGAATGACATTAAGCTATCTAACTTTACACTAATGAAAAGCAAGTAAATAATCCCATCCATAATCATAATATTTCGCCAATTAACTCTTCGGGTTGAGCTAAAGGCTCCAGAAATATCATCATATAGCATGAGAGACTAATCTAATAAGCAAATACAAGAAACATGTAAAGAAAAACTAAACTACAATCAATCGGTTGAACACACTTGCATGAATGGAAAATCTAAACGATCAAACTTGAAAGAAATAAAATGACATACTTGAATGAAATCAAAGCAAAACTACAAAATAAAATCTACTCTACCTTACATTCTAATATGCTCCATGACATCTACTTCACATCTCCTTTCATGTTGAGAACATCAAAGCTATATTCAATTTCTTCAAAATTACAAAGTACAACAAAGCTCTCCAAAGCTTTCCAAAGCCATCAAGGAAGAACTACAAACTCCAAGCTAAAGAGCTACCAAAAAGCTACAAGCTTAAGAACTAAAAAATGAAGGAGAGAGATCTCCTATTTATACAAAAAGATGAGAAGTCATCTCATTAATGAGATTCCATTAATCTCTCCCTCTACCTCTAGAATCCTAATCAAAATAGGAACTAATAAGACACATGTCTTCTTAGAGTTTCAATACAATTAGGAGATGTGACACATATCCTCATGATCCCATCATTCTCTCCACTCAAATTCGAATTTGGCCTTAGGGTGCCACATAAAGGTCTTCTAGAAGCCTCCTTTTGACCTACACGTGTCAACAATCTCAACCCACTTGTTAGGTATAAGTATATGCACATTATTTTCTAATTTTTAACCACAAATTCACTTAAAAAGATTAAGAATTAATAAAGTTTGGAAAAACATAAATGTGGCCCAATGATAATGAAAGTGAGATGAATGTAGTGACATGGTAGTGAAATGGAGGTGATATAATGGACATAATAGTGAAAGTGTAATGACAATGAATGACAATTTCAAGACCCAACACACATGTCTTCATTTCTTTTCATAGCCTTCACTTATAATTACGGTTGTTAGTCTTGGTTTAGTACATGACACATGAAATGGAAAAACACAACTGCCACTCCTTTTTAATCAGGGGTGATCCAATCCAAGCTCCCTCTTGATCAAGGGACCTGTCAAAGCTCCCTCTTAGCTAGAGACTCTTCTATACATTAACAACTTCTTTCTTCGTGGGTTTTCAACTACTTGATCAACTTCTCTCCTCGATGTCATGAAATTTAATTGATATTCTTCCTTGTAGGGCAACAACCATCAACCAATTTCCTCCTTAGTTCATCATGTAATTCCTTTCTTCATGGAAAGTGGCCTTCTTCATATCTGGAACCTTCGTTATATGACTACTTCTTTCTGATCGTGCTTCTTCCATCCATTACATGAATGCTAGGTGTACTTGTATTTACAACTCGTGTTTAAGTAGCCCAACATTATCCAAATATTATTCATTAAATTAAATCATCATATTGAATTAAATCATACCTTACGAGATGGCTCTTCACCATGATATCTTCTTGTAGGTATCAACATTCTGCACACATATTGACACATATCCCAAATATATCCACTATCAAGGGTCTTCATCTTTTCCAGACTTTCATAAGAGCCTTCATATATTTCCGGGAGATTTCCTAGTCAAATCTTCTCGGTCTTTTGGATGTTGATTGCCTTCATCATGGTTGCATATCTCATGATATCTTCCTTCCTCACACATTACATTCCCAATAGCTTTCAAACAGATTTTCTTCACTGTAGTTAATCACCTCATACTTCGTATGAGAACATATTATGTTTATTTCGTCTAGAGTGACTTATGCCTTCCGACATCCTTTTAGAGGAGGATATCATTTTTCTCTTAATCATGATTCTTAAGATAGAAGCAATGATCCATGTTACCTGCAACCATATGACATGACATTATAATATTAAAAAAGAGCAAACATACCTTATTTTACCTTCAGTTCATAGAGGCTTCTTCCAACAGCTTCCTTGATTGAAAAGTTCTTCAATCCCTTGATCTGCTTCATGTCATCACATCATCATCTCATGGATTTCATAAGTTGGATTTCTTGTTGAAACACTTGCTTCCTCTCTAGATTAGTGAACCCTTCAATGAGGATTCCATCAGAGAATTTTGAGGATCTTGTATATCCCCGACTGAAAATGTTTCTTTCTTGATGTATGATGAGCCTTGTCCAGGATGACTTATTCCTTTCGTGCAATGTCAATGAGGTTCCCAAGAGTTATATCATTCAAGTTTTACTGCCATGGATTTTGTCCTCCATGATTCCCATGGTCATGTCACGAGATCATGTTCCTAATGCTTCCATGATGCCATGATGCATCTTATTATCATGGTCATATCTATAACACAAGATTTAGGAGCTTAAGATAGGACCCTTTTGTGAGGGATACTATCTCAATCATTGTTACTCCCTCTTTCCTTGGCCCTTTTTTTCAGCTTCCTCCATCTTTCTGGTGATATGAGCTTATTTTCATCATCTTTCCATAGCATTGAATCTTAGTTATACAAGTATGTATTGTTTGAGGACCAACCTTCCCTTTCCTTTCTGCACATGTTTGAGTTCTTTAACCTTCAATGCTTTTGCCATCAACTTATCTTTCTCTATCTAGCATAGAGACCACAAATTCTCGAATGAGGTAACTGTGCGTTATGGAAATTTGTTACCTTGATTATTTGTTAGTGCATTATGGTTGTCTTCCTTTCTAGGTCTTGTAGATGGAAGATATCCTACATTCTTTGATACCCTTTTCTTTCATGTAGATCAGATTGCTCAGAGAATGATTTTATCATCTACATCACTTTGATGTCTCCAATTTTTCTATGTGAGGGGGATCTTTCATAAATATCCCTTTTTATAAATGTAGAGGAGACCTTTTGATGACTTCAGCTACTTAGAGGACTATGTCTATCCTCCTTCTTCATGCAAGGAATCTTGAAAACCCATCCAATTCATAGATGTCCTTGCAATCATGAATTCATTATAACCAAACTTGAATATAGAATGAAAAGATACTTACTTGTCATGTCGAGATGAAATCTTCACCTTGATGCTTTCTTGAATGATCTCCTTCAATGAGATTCTTGCTTGAGCTACCTGGTACAATTGAGTTCCAAGACTTTTCTTGAGACTTCCTTGCCTTGTTTAGCACCAAGCACTACTGCTTTTATAAAATGTTGAGATTACTTGATTCCTTGTTAGGGCATGAAATCGAAATCAAGAATTTTAGAGTATTATCATGATGCACATTCAAGATGTGGCATTACGTTCTCCTATTGAAGTGGTATTGTTGTAATGTATGATGTGATTGTATGTCCTTGTAACCTTATTGTAGTGCCCCTTGCTGGAGTAGAACCTTGCTTGAGTTGACTAGCATGAGCAAATAATTTTGAGGCCTTTGAGCACTGTTCAATACCAAGCATCGAAACTGCTTCATACTTAAGTTATTGATATCTCTATGGTATGACATAGATTGTAATGACACCCAATTTGGGGCTAGCACTGAAACTGAGAGGTACTTCTTTTGACTGTGATCTGAATTCTAAACAATGGTATTGGGACTTCAATTTATCTAAGATTACTTGATATTGAATTGTCTTGTTGTTGTATACTTCTTGTTGAAGACTGATATTTCAATTCCTTCAACTTATTTTTTTTCCCTCCTTGAATCTGATCCTTAAGTGACTCTTTGTTGTCCTTCCTTTGACTTCTAAACCTTATCTCTAATACCATGTTAAATAATATAGGCCAGTTGGCATTAATAAGATTCTTCTAGGCATGATAACTATTTGAGAGACATTTTTAATTTTCTTATTATCACAATCTTCTCTTTGACATTGTTAGAGTGTGGGTTTCTTATTTCATCGAATAACTACCAAAAACAAAGAAACAAGAACACAAGATGTTGGCATTATGCCAGGGCCAAAACCTCTCCCTCTTGGAGACGAAAATCCACACATAATTCTTCTTATAAAGATTCCATGATAAATACCAAGACCATGACCCTTGACCTACTAGGCCACTCCAAGACTAAGGCACAAATACTCTCCTTACTGTTGATATCATCATCAACACTTTTGCTTCACCACTGAGGCCATCACTTATGCTCCACTTGTTGCACCATGACTATTCCTTCATTGGGATCTTCATCACGACCTTGATTCTTGTTGACGGTGCTGGACCCGCCAACATTTCAAGGGGGTCTCCCCAGTAAGAAGTCCCAATTAGACCTCAGACCATTTGGTGTAGGAGTCCCAGCAATGGGTCATAAGGTAATGCCTTGACCGCGATGTCGCACAAAGGCAAGTAAGATAACTCTGTAAGTAGCAAGGGTGTGTTTGATGCAGTGAGTCAAGGAAGGTGTATGAGAGGTTCTAACACTTCGAAGGGGGAAGGAGGTGAAGGTGGGTTCCAGGTCGAAATGGGTCAGTCCCAACTCGGCTAGGAACACACAACACAAAAGGACATGCACATCTTCTAGTGGAGCAGTCCACTCGGATGTAGAAATCACATCATACAAGGTAAGATAACATGTACAACACTCGCGGATCAGTTCGAGACGAGTGCGATGGTTGTTACAACAAGGTTCATGTGAAAGGTATGTCTAATGTCTAGCAGAGCAGTTGACATGGACGGTGACAACATTAACAACATATCACCACATTAACAACAAGATTCATATAATTTCATGTGAATCAATTCATACACATGTAAGTTAAACAATATATATCATTAAGGCAACCGAAGCAATCCAACTACAATAACAACATATGCATGAAAATGTGTTGGCTCTTATTATATAAAGAAGTGTAAGTCACAATCATACAATACATCCATGTAAACCTGCTAGCCCCAACAGTGGAACGTTACAGCCACATCCGCCTACTCCAAAGAGATGTACTAGGTTCACGGAGTGGAGAAGCCAAGGCACGTTACAATACTATCCAAGCCTTCTTCAAGATAGTCTCAGTAGAAGCTTGGCTGACCAAAAGGCTATGCAATGAGTTATGAGGGACTATACATAGAAAAGGGTGGGGTGACCCTTGAGATTCCCCCTTTGTGACAGTTCAACTACCCTCATGACTCTTCACCTACTCTATGAATATTACATCCAACTGTTGACACTCGACTTACACTTAACATGACTCAACATTACAATGCACATGTACTCATGTGAGATAACATGGCGTGAGAAAGCCTTGCATGACATCATTGATGCTCGGTTCGCTGTGGTGAGACCAACTCTTTGACATGCTTGTGATGGTGAAGTTGGTGAGCTGATGCCAAGCTTGGTCATCCATGATGGTGTGCATGTACCTCATGGTGACATCTTGCCGAAGCGGACTCTTGCTTCCTTTGCAACCGGTGCATTGGTTTGGCCCCTTCATCCAACTCGTCTGCTAACATGTGCATGGTCTTCTTGGGTACTATTGAAACGGAAACACATTGATGCATAGTGTCCGTGTTGATCTTCAAGTGCGTGTTGGTGGTCATGCGCATCGGCTTGTCGAAGTGCATGTTCAGCCCCAGTTGGACTTGATTCTTGTCTTTGCCTTAGTGAGTGTGTTGAATGGGTTGGATTGCATGCATGCACTCAATAATATGCATGCTGCTGAATCCTTTAAATGTGATCAACAACACTGCTCACCATGTCTTCTTTGTGTCAGCTACTGGGATGGATCCTTAACTTGTATGAGCGCAGTTTCTTTTGTGAGTGCATGTTGCACCCACTGTTGTTCTTGTTCCCATTGCAACTCATTCATCTGTTTATGCAGCTTCATGTTCTTCCTGAGTTGTTGCTTCAGCACATGCAACTCCTTCATTGTTCCATCTTCTGCCTTTGTGTGATCTTCATGTCGCACCATCACTTCATAGCTTGAGTCTCCAAAGTTTCTTTCATTATTAGTGGATCTACTTAATCTTCCAACTTTGTTCTGCCTCTATGTTCTCAACAACCTTCCTCTTGCATTCGATGCATTTGCTGCGTTTGATGCATTCAGTATGCTGCCTTGAGTTGTTGTTCATGATGCTACTCACTATGATGTTGTTGCTTGATGTCCTTGTCTATGAAAAACATGATGTCTTTGTGGGTAGGAAAGTCCATCGACACTTGATCAACTGCATCCCCAAGTGTGCTCTAAACGGTGTCTTCATCTTTGCTCTCCTAGAAACCATTTTACCTATACTACTGAGAGGCAAATGAACACCTGGGATACCTTAATACATGACAACGCTCACGGCAAGCAATCTGTCAGTCGAAAACCAAATTGAACATGAGCACTGACTTGCAACATACCTGGGTGCATGATCATGAAGGTTGCGCAATTTCGGTCGGGAGGTTGAAAGACTGACTGCCAAGATTGCACAAGGCACAGTCTCGGCTGCTAGAAGACTGATTGACTGCTGGAACTGCGCAATGCACAGTCTAGTCTAGCTACTGACTGCTAGGATTGTGCAATGCGCAATTCCAGTTTGGAAGGACTGCTGGCCTAGGGACAAATTTGCACAATTTCTTGGGCAAAGCAGCCATTGTCGTCCAAAAATGTGCAAAACAATCATGGAGGCCATTGCTGGGTAGGAATGCACAAATCTGGAGAGGAAGGTGACCCTTCCTTTCCCAGATTGCGCAATGTAGCCTTGGTGAAGGCAGAGCCTGGGCCAAGGTTGGCCCGACTCATCGACGGGCAACTGAAAGCAAGTAAGTCAATGAATGCATGGCGACACTAAGTGATAGCAGAAGTGATTAATAGTGCATGCAAAACATGAATGAAAGATTCAGCAAACAATCAACATGCATGTGGGTGAGCTAGTTTGTCGGTTGGGTGAACGTCCGTTCAAAACAGTTTCATGTAGGTGACAAAAGTGAGATAGCAACAAAAAATGAAATAGAGCTAGGACAAGCTAGTATACATGTAAACAGCAGCAAGCATTCAAAGAAATCAAGCAAATAGTACTCCCACAAGCAAAAACACAAAAACCGACAAAAATGCAGCATAAGGCATGGTAAGTGGGCCTACCCCAAAACAGCTGAGTTGAATGTGCCGACTGCTCCTAGATGTGATGTTGGATGTCAGAGCTGCAAGGTTGATGTGAGGAATGAGCTCTGTAGCATCTGGTTGATGAGTTTTGATAACATCGAGGTTGTGACACGCATGCCACAAATATAGGGGAAGCGACACTTGGTGGGAGGTTTTGGAATTGCTCCTTGCATGTAACCTCCAACTTCTAAACATAGATCCCTCAAACATGGGATTCCTTTGCACGCTGCCTTGGGAGAAATAGCCCATGCATGCAAGTCTATTTTGCTCAGTCCCAAAGGGAACCGGTCAACTCAGTTGCACATGCAAGAGACTACTCGACTGTTGGAGAAAAATGCGCATTTCTAGCCGGGAGCTAGGCTGGCTACCCGGGATATTTCCTCAATTTCTGGGCAGAGCAACTAGCTCATGCCCAGATCTGTGCAAATCCTGGGTTAAACAGCTTGTTGCTGGGAAAATTTGCACAAATCCTGTTGGGAGGGTTAGCTAGCAGGATTGCGTAATCCTGGAGCCCAGCAAGCTGTCAGAGAGGATTGCGCAATTCCTGGAGAGAAGGCTAGCTGCCCTCCAGAAATACGCAATTCTCATGGGGAAGTTTCTCAGCCTGCAGCTGGACCAAGTCCGTGTGAGTATGCTATGAGGGGAATGGATCAACTGTGATTGACAGGCTGCCTTTGTGCGAGGAAAACACTGAAGCTTGAGTACTTGACGAAGCAAGACAAAGTGTTGTGTAAGGTTGGTAGGGAGGCTCCAAAACAGGTGAAGGAAAAATTTTGGAGGGTGGTTGTAGCTGCAACAACACTTTGCGACGCACTGGTAGAACTCCAGCTCTCTACACAAACCTTGTTCGTGAAAATCAAGTCTAACACCTATGAAAGTATTGTTCAGTTCTTATATCATCTTGGTTTCACACTAACTTGATTGTAAGATGTAGCATCTTCCAAGCCCATGGTCGATTGACACACATTCCAAGCCAATGAAACACAGTTTTTTCGACTGTGGATGAGGGGTATATAGGTGCACAAGCAGTATAGTCATCAGAGTCTTAGTTTCACCTCTAGTGTTTCTCCATTACTAGCAGGCCTAGACAGTACCCCCGTGGAGTCACATAGGAACACAAGCATGGCTCTGCTGCCAGTGAGCCTAGTTAGTACCCCGATGGAGTTACTTGCATCACCTCCCTACATAGGAATCCTTTCTCTTCTTTCGCCTTATTCATTTTTCATTTTGAATTTTTGACTTTTCATTTTTTTCATTTTTCACTATGCATAGCACTTATTCATTTCAGAGGCCCCGACTTATTGAGAGCAGAAGAGGTTGTTCCAGTAGAGAAGTAGTTTATTGTATCTCTGACATGCCTGTTAAGGTTTCCCCCCTTACCTTACTCTACTTGACTGAGCTGACAAGGGTTAACCTAAAAACAATAGACTAGAGAAGGTGACACTAGTTAGCACTTAAGCGTTGTGTTTACACCAAGGTTCACTTCAAATATTACATATTTTCCTTCAACATATCATGGACTAAAAGTAACAAGATCATCATACAGAGGCAAGATGACAGATAACCAAGTAGTGATAGTTGTATAAGCTCTGTTGTACTTTACCCAGCTTGCTTCAAGAGTCATACATGGTTTCATGCAAAACTAACCTATGAATGAAACAAGTGAACGAACTAACAATCAACAAAGAAAAGCAAGAGCAGAAGAAAAAATGAAAGCGAAGGAAGTAAACAAACAAGCAAACAAAGCACGTAAGAAAACAAGCATGCAAGTAAACAATTGAAATCAAACACTACTCCTACTCCTACAGTAATGGTACATGGACCTGATCACGTGAAGTGATACTTCCAATGCAGCCACCAACGCATTGGTAGAACCATGTTGGTAAAGGTTTGGTCCGCGAGCAACCCAATTGTGCGAACCAATAAGCAAGAAAGATATAACAATGAATACAACCAGACTTTGTGATTCAAACTGCCCACAGGGACATAATTGAGTGCATGTGCATGACAGGCAGTCCGCGAACTTATCATGGTGTTGTGTGACACTACATGCAACTTTGAAACATAAGCACACTCTTAACTGTGACATGCAAGCAAACGAAATAAGCAAAGTTAACTTGCGTCGTGCTTGCAGTGTAAGACTCCTCCAATGCATGAGCAATGGGATCGTGTAGTTCGAGTGGAGGAAGTAATATCTGAGTGTTAGATTGATCTTGAGTGCATACATACGAGTGATGAGGAGCCTTGAGTGTTTGAACAATTTCCTAATTGGAAGCAAAACCAACCTCAGGACAGCAAGGGCCTGACATAAACATCAGCTCAGGATGAAGTGCCTCGATGGTCTGTGGGGTTTCGACTTTGTTGACAGATGGATCTTCGTAGACCAGTGGCTTAGACAGATTAACAACGAGTGAATCAACATCGTGATCATATGATGAGGTGAAGAGACCATGACAACCAAGATCAGAAAATTCAGGATGTTGGTCGGCATCCTCATGGTTTGATGAATCACACAGAGGGCTAGATGAGGAGGAAGGATGTTCACCCTCTGCGTTTTCGGAAAAAGCAGATGAAATATCAAGTGTATTTCCAATGAATGATTGGTCCTCTCCGTTGTTGGATGATGGGCTAACATACGGTGTGTCTTGCGAAAGATCAACAATGGGTGCATCCGTGGATGAAGACACACATGTGAAATCATGGATGGCAGGTTCACCAACGATGTTGGCAAAGAATGGAGGGGACTCAAATGGAAGGGAGTCATCCTTCACTGAGTGTTGATGATCAAACTCCCACTCATACTCTTCATGAATGACAGCGCATGTTGGTTGTGCAACACCAACTCCATCAGTGGGTTGTACCTTGTTCACAACAAGTGAAGAGTCTGGAATGGACGAACATAAGACAACATCATTCGGAGGAACACCCGGGTGCGAAGACGGAGGTCATAGAAAAGAGTGCATATGAACACTCGAAGGAATCACAACCAAATTTCCGTCAAAATTAAGTGAAGTGATGTTGGGAGGGTATGAAGGATGAACAGGTGTGTGAGCATGATCCTCAACATCATTGGGCAGTGGTGGAGCTGTTGAATAAGAGGAAGGCAGACATTCAGTTGAGACAGTGCCCTCTTCCACATGAGATTGCACAGCTCCATCAATGAAGAATGTTGAGCGAGGCTTGATCTCAAACTTTCTCTTGGGATGGGAAAATTTCTTAAATCAATACTCGAACTAGTCCCAAACATAAGCAAATTTCATCTGGCTCCTTAGAGCTTGAAACTGCAAGTCACGGAAGTGCTGCCAAAAATCAATAACAAATTTATGCGGAGCCCTCTGTTGTTGTAACAGTTTCTGGTCAAGATGGTCTAGATCAAAATGATAGGACGTTTCTTCAATAAGATCATAGAAGTGCTCAAATGAGTGCATGGTGTCAACCGGTAGGCTGAGCACCCAACAAAATGGAGATTCACAAAGTGTGTATGAAAGCAGAAAACCAGCCTGTTCATCAGAAAACTCATCTTTCTCATGAATGATGGAAAGAAAGTTATGTAAGTGCTCAAGCAAGGCCACTTAGCCTTCACCATCATATGTGTGAGTGGACAAGAGATCGAAAATCTTCCCCGAGACAGAGACATCTTCACGATTTGAAAAACACCTCAGGGGAAGAAGAGTGCAAGACTCCACGAAAGATATGCAAAGGTTCAAAACTAGATCAGAGGACACAGTTTGTCATCAGGCCCTCCTTCTAGCACTAGAAATGTTGACGATGTTAGACCTGACAACATGTCAAGGGGATCTCCCCGATAAGAAGTCTTAATTAGGCCTTAGATTGTTTGGTGTAGGAGTCCCAGCAGTGAGTCGCAAGGTAATGCCTTGACCACGATGTTGCACAGAGGCAAGTAAGATAACTCTGTCAAATGCAAGGGTGTGACTAATGCAGTGAGTCAAGGAAGGTGTATGAGAGGTTCTAACACTTCGAAGGGGGGAGGAGGTGAAGGTGAGTTCCAGGTTGAAAGGGATCAGTCCCAACTCGTCTAGGAACACACAACACCAAAGGACATGCACAGCTTTCGGCGGAGCAGTCCACTCGGATGCGGCAATCACATCATACAAGATAAGATAACACGTACAACACTCATGGATAAGTATGAGACGAGTGCAACGGTTGTTACAACAAGATTCATTTGAAAGGTCTGTCTGATGTTCGGCAGAGTAGTCGACACGGACGATGACATCATTAACAACATATCAACACATTAACAACAAGATTCATATAATTTCATGTGAATCAGTTCATACACAAGTACGTAAGTTAAACAAAATATATCATTAAGGAAACCGGAGTAATCCAACTACAATAACAACATATGCATGAACATCTGTTAACTCTCATTATATAAAGATGTGTAAGTCACAATCATACAATAAATCCATGTAAACCTGCTAGCCCCAAAAGTGGAAAGTTACAACCATATCTGCCTGCTCCTCCAAAGAGATGTACTAGCTTCGTGCAGTGGAGAGGCCAAGGCGCGTTACAATAATGTCCAAGCCTTCTTCAAGATAGTCTTAGTAGAAGCTTGGCTGGCCAAAAGCCTATACAATGAGTTATGAGGGACTATTTATAGCAAAGGGTGGGGTGGCCCTTGACATTCCCCCTTTCTGACAGTTCAACTACCCTCATGACTCTTCACCTACTCTATGATTGTTACATCCAACTGTTGACACTCGACTTACACTTGACATGACTCAACATTACAATGCACATGTACTCATGTGAGACAACATGGCTTGAGCAAGCCTTGCAAGAAATCATTGACGCTCGGTCCACTGTGGTGAGACCAAATCTTTGACATGCTTGTGATGGTGGTGGTGAGCTGATGCCAAGCTTGGTCGTCCATAATGGTGTGCATGTACCTCATGGTGACATCTTGCTGAAGTGAACTCTTGCCTCCGTTGCAACTAGTGCATTGGTTCAGCCCCTTCATCCAATTCGTCTGCTAACATGCACATGGTCTTCTTGGGTATGGTTTAACTGGAAACACACTAATGCATAGTGTCTGTGCTGATCTTCAAGTGTGTGTTGGTGGTCATGCGCATCAACTTGTCGAAGTGCGTGTTCAGCCCCGGTTGGATTTGCTTCTTGTCTTCGCCTTGGTGAGTGTGTTGAATGGGTTGGATTGCATGTGTGCGCTCAACAATATGCATGTTGCTAAATCCCTTGCATGCGATCAACAACACTGCTCACCATGTTTGCTCTATGTCAGCTGCTGGGATAATCCTTAACTTGTACAGGCGCAGCTTCCTCCGTGAGTGCATGTTGCACCCACTACTATTCATGTTCATGTTGCAACTCATTCTTCTGTCTGTGTAGCTTCATGTTCTTCCTAAGTTGTTGCTTCAACACATGCAACTCCTTCTTTGTTCCATCTTCTTCCTTCACGCGATCTTCATGTCTCGCAGTCACTTCATAGCCTGAGTCTCCAAAGTTACTTTCATTATCAATGGATTTGCTTGGTCTTGCAAATTTATTTTTCCTCTGTGTTGTCAACAACCTTCCTCTTGCATTCGTTGCATTCGCCGCATTCGGTATGTTGCCTTCAACTGTTGTTCATGATGTTGCTCGCTATGATGTTGTTGCTTGATGTCCTTGTCTACGAACAATTTGATGTCTTCGTGGGTAGGCAAGTCCATGGACACTTGATCGACTGCATCCCCAAGTGTGTTCTGAATGATGTCTTTATCTCTGCTCTCCTAGAAACCATTGTAACTCTATTGCTGAGAGACAGATGAACACCTGAGATACCTGAAGACATGGCAAAACTCACGGCAAGCAACCTGTCAGTCGAAAACCAAAATGAACATGAGAACTGACTTGCAACATACCTGGGTGCATGATCATGAAGGTTATGCGATTTCAGCTGGGAGGTTGGGAGACCGACTACCAAGACTGCGCAAGGCACAATCTAGGTTTTTGGGAGACTGACTGACTGTTGGAACTGCGCAATGCACAGTCCAGTTTGGCTACCAACTGTTGGGATTGCACAATGTGCAATTCCAGCATGAAAGGGTTGTTGGCTAAGGGACATATTTGTGCAATTTCTTGGGCCAAGTAGCCACTGTCCTCCATCAATGTGCAAAACAATCCTAGAGGCCAGTGCTGGGCAGGAATGCGCAAATATGGAGAGGAAGGTGAGCCTTCCTTTCCCAGATTGTGCAATGCAGCCTTGGTGAAGGCAGATCCCGTGCCAAGGTTGGCCTGACTTGCCGACGGCAACTGAAAGAAAGTAAGTTAGTGAACACATGGTGACACTAAGTGATAGCAAAAGTGATTAACAGTGCATGGAAAACATGAATGAAAGATTCAGCAAACAGAACAACATGCATGTGGGTGAGGCAGTTTGTCGGGTGGGTGAACGTCTGTGCAAAACAATTTTATGCATATGATAGTATTGAGATAGCAATGAAAATTGAAACAGAGCTAGGACAAGCCAGTATACATGCAAACGACAGCAAGTCTTCAAAGAAATCAAGAAAAAGTACTCCCACAAGCGAAAACACAAAAAGCGACAGAAATGCAACACAAGGTATGGGAAGCGGGCTTACCCCAAAACAGTTGAGCTGAATGTGCCGACTGCTCCTAGATGTGATGTGGGATGTCAGAGCTGCAAGGTTGATGTGAGGAATGATCTCTATAGCATCTGGTTGATGAGTTTTGATAACATCGAGGTTTTGAAGCACATGCCATGAATCTAGGGGAAGCGACACTTGGTGGGAGGTTTCGAAATTGCTCCTTGCATGTAACCTCCAACTGATAAACATAGATCCCTAAAACAAGGGATGCCTTTGCATGCTACCTTGGGAGAAATAGAGCATCCATACAAGTCTGTTTTTCTCAGTCCTAGAGGGAACCGGTCAACTCAGCTGCACATGCAAGAGACTGTTCGACTGCTGGAGAAAAATGTGCATTTCTAGCTGGGAGTTGCGCTGGCTGCCCAAGAGATTTGCGCAATTTTGGGCAGAGCAGCTGACTTCTACCCATATTTGCGCAAATCCTGGGCTGAACAGCCTACTGCTGGGAAAATTTGAGCAAATCCTGCTATGAGGGTTGGCTAGTAGGATTGTGAAATTCCTGGAGGGAAGGATGGTTTCCCTCCAGAAATGCACAATTTTCAAGGGAAAGTTACTCAGCCTGCAACTGGACCACGTCTAGGTGAGCATCCTGTGAGGGAATGGATCAATTGTGATTGACAAGCTTCCTTTGTGTGAGGAAAACACTGAAACTTGAGTACTTGATGAAGCAATACAAATTTTTGTGTAAGGTTGGTAGGGAGGCTCCAAAACAGGCAAAGGAAAAATTTTGGAGGGTGGTTGTAGCCGCTACAACAATTCCATGCACTTGAATCTTCATTGTGACCTTGTCTTCATTAGGATTGTGATCGAGATGATGACTGTCATTATGGTGAGGTCTTGACTGTGTTTAGTATGTTGAGATTATATTACTTGTGAGATCCCAATTGTGCCAAGACAGTGAGTGTATCCTCTCCATCTGATATGTCAAGACAATGATTAACAATATGGTCTTCATTATCTGATCCGAACTTAAACAAGAACGCTACAACTTACATATGTAATCATAAACACATAGATGCAGCATAAAAACACTTCATTTTGATTAATAGAAAAATATTGAACTATGCTTACAAATAGAATGGAAATAAGATAGCTGGGGTGATGGTAGCTTGTCTCTGAGAAATTATGTGGCAGCTAAGTACCTCTAAACAAAGTTACAATGAGGCTCAAGGGCTTTTTTATTGTTGAACAATAAGAGAAAACCCTAAACAACCAAAACCCTAACTCGAGGAGATGTAACACCAAGAGTTTATGGGCCCCGTTGGGGTTAGTTGGGCATCCAACTTCCTGGGGTCATAACTTGGTCATATTATATCCGTTTGATGTGTATGGTACCTCATTGGAAAGATCTCTCCAAGGAATACCACTTATGTTGTGATTGCTATAGAAATCCATGGATTGCTATATCAATCACCATATTCCTATAGCAATCACCAGATTTCTATTTCACCAAAAAAAATGTCGTTAAGGGCCTCAAAATGGATCTAGAAGTTCACGACCAGAAAAACTCCAAAAAATAGTAAATTGCGCAATAATTAAGGAAACTGAAAAATAAAAAGAAACAACAGTGAGGGTCCAAGTGGAATAGGCGGGTGGCCACCAATATCCACCTAGACCAGTCCTTCCCCCTTAGGAATTAATGGTCCACATTGCGTTGAATTCCTCCATGAGATGCTGAAACTTTTGTTGAACTTGATCTCTAGTGAGCCATTTGCCTTCGTGAAGGAGTTGGCCTGCTTTGACAACTCGATATAGTTATATCCTCTGTTTTTGAGTGTTCTTTATCTGTGTGTCCATGATTTGATCAGTTGTGGCATGTTCCATGCACTCCAGGTTGAGCTCTGTTGGTGTGAGTTGTTCTGCAATGTCAAATGTGTCCAAGAATGGTGAAGAGTATGGTTGAAGGCGATCTACGTTGAACATAAGATGATGACCAAGGAATGGTGGGATGGTGAGCTCGAAGGCATTATCACCGACAACCTTGGTGATGGTGTATGGCCCATATCAGAGTGGGTGAAGCTTGGGGTGGGGTCCAACAAGGCGCTCCTTCAGCAGATGTAGTCAAACTTTGTCACCCACCTAGAACTTGTGTAGCACTTGATGTTGATCATGGCGTTGCTTTTACTTGGCATTAGCTCTGTCCAATATATCATGGACCTATTGGAAAATGTGTTGAATGCATTCAATGAAGTTGTTGGCCCTTTCAACTTCGGACTACACATGAGCCGAATCTACCTGAGTGGATGCAAATGTTATGGCCACGTCAATGGGGCATAATTACTGAAATCATTACCCTACCTGAAAAGGGTTGTGGCCTGTTGATCTGTGAAGAGCTCTATTGTAGCTGTGTTAGACATAGGGGAGAATTTCATCCCATGTGTGTGGATTCTTTGAGTTGTACATGAGGAGAATGTGTATGATCATCCTGTTGACAACCTCTGTTTGGCCGTCAATTTGGGGATGGAAAGTCGTGGACTTAGTAAGTTTTGTATCCAACATCGACCAGAGACTTGAACAAAATGAACTTAGGAATTTTTTGTCTCGATCTCAGATAATGGACTGTGGGATCTGAAAGTGCACCCACACTCGCTCAAAGAGGAGCTTAACAATGGCCTCTAATGTGATACTCTTCTTGCAGGCCACCATGATGGCCATCTTAGAGAATGTGTTGACGACCACGAAAATTCGATCATTGTCCTGCTTAGTAGAAGGAAGGCCCAAAATATAATCCATGGAGACATATTCCCGAGGAAAACTAGGAGTAGGTAGAGGAGTACACCAGCCATTCTTCTTGATGGTTGGTTTGGAAATGGCATAGGTGGTGCAAGATCTAAAGTACTTCCCAACATCCTTACGAAGTTTCAACTAATAAAAATTCTTCTGCAATACCGCCACTATTTTCTCTACTCTGACATGTCCAACGACCCAACTATAGTGTGCCTCCCAAATCATCTTTGCACACTCACTTGAAGGAACACAGATGTGTCCCAAGTGGCATAACAGTGCATCTTGAAAGTGAAAATTTGGAACTTGCTTCCTTTCCAGGAGTGTCTGGTATATACTATCAAATTCTATATTGCTCTTATAAAGATGCGGCGACCCTGATGTCTTATGCCCACAAGAGTCGAGCACAATGATTAGCATCATGACCAATCGTCAGTTGAGGCAATCAACGACATTATTGGTGCTACGCTTCTTATACTTAATGGTCAAAAGGAACTGTTCCAGATAGGTGGACCATTTTTTATGGCGATTGTTCTGCAACTTCCCTTGTGTCTGTATGAACTGTGGAGGTAGGTGGTCTGTGTAGATGACCGTTTCCTTCCCTAGAATGTAATGCTTCTATTGACAGTAGGCCTGCACAATGGAATACATTTCTTTGTTGTAAGTGAGGTACTTTCATACTATCTGGAAATGTGTCACTGTGGTAAGCCACTGGATGCCCATGCTAAGTAAGAACCACACCAATAGCATAGTCGGAGGCATCTGTCTCAATCTCAAATGGTTGTTGCAAGTCTAGTAATGTGAGCACTGGTGCAAAACAGAGGCGATTCTTCAACTCGGAGAATTCGCGTTGTTGCGTTTCCAACCAAAAGAACTTTTCTTTCGCACCGCCCTTGGTGACTTGACTTAAAGTCCAAGTGATATGAGAGAACCCCAACACGAACCCACAATAGAAATTGGTAAGACCCAAAAGTTTCAGAGCTTTATTAGAGTGGTTGGGATGGCTAATACCAAATGACTTGTATCTTGGATGGGTCCACATGTACACCCTGCTCATCAATGATGTACCCCAGATATTGAACCTGCGTCAGGCCAAAGGTGCATTTCTCCAAGTTAGCACACAGCTTGTGTTGTCGAAGGGTTTGAAGGACCCGTTGAATATGGTGGAGGTGCTCTTCCAAACTCTGGATGAAGATTAAGATGTAATCTAAATATACCACCACGAATGCATTGGTGAAGGATCACAAGATGTTGTCAGTCTCATGAAGGTTGCAGGGGCGTTCGTCAATCCAAACGGTATGACCAACCATTCGAAAAGGCCCTCCTTAGATTTGAAGGCAGTCTTCCACACATCGGAGAGATCGATAGGCACCTGGTGATAACCTGACTTCAAGTCAATCTTGTTGAAATATTTTTCCCCCTTGAGCTAGTCCAGAAGGTCATATATTCATGGCATTAGGTACCTATTTCGGACAATGATCTTTTTCAACGACCGATAGTCAATACAGAGTCTCGAGGTCCCATCCTTCTTCTATACCAATACAATCAGGCTCCCATAGGATGATGAGCTTGGCCTGACGTGTCCTTTTTGTAGTAGTTCCTGAATCTACCTCCTAATCTCATCATTCTCCAGAACAAATCATTGATAAATTGGTCCATTGGGTAGCGACATGCCTCGGGTTAGATCGATCAAGTGCTTGACCTGACAGTGTAGAGGTACCCCTGTGGGTGAGGCAAAAATATCCCTATAATCCTCCACGACCTTGTCCATATGTTGTTGTTGTGTAGAGGAGCCCTTTCTGGAAGTCGTGGCCACAACCTTCTTCTTGCCTTGGGGGAAAATCATAAGAAAAAGAAATTTCCTCATCTGGGAAACGATCTTACTGCATTGCTTTTTGGTGATCAAAGAGATGGCAGTAGGCGGCGCTACCTCTGGTATCCTGTGCAACTTATTAGCCAAAGTAATAATCACAGAGCGAGGTCTAGACTCATATACAACATGTGATTTCCATAAGTATTGTTGTCTTAACAATACATCAAAAACTTCAAGAGAAGCAAATTCACACAGTACCTCATCCGTGAAGGGCTTGATGTTGTAGGGAAGGCGGTACAAATGGCTGACGCAAAGATCCTGTCCTTGTTGAAGTCACCCAATGGTGTACGGTTTCAGATGTGTTGTAGTCTTTAGGCCCAGGCGCTTCACGACCTATGCTGAAATGAGGTTCTTTTGGCTCCCGCTATCAACAATGAATTGCATTGGAGAACCCTTCACCCACATCTGTGAGTGGAAGAGGTGTTCCCCCTCCTCTCGATCTTTAGGCTCAATTTTCTGGATCTTTGTGGTGGCCACAGTGGCACTAGGCTCCGCATCAATGATTTGCTTCTCTTTTTTAGTTCCCTTATCGGGTTCTAATTCAGATTCAAAACATGCATCTGATTCGAAAGCCTTTAGCTCGGCCACTAGTGACTGCTTGGCCCGACACTAACTTGTATTGTGAGTGGAGCTGTTATGTAACTCACACCCTTTTCCTGTGTCCTTCTTTGTCTTTGTGGTGTTGTTCTTTGTTTGCGACTTCGGCGGGTTGTCCTAGGTAGCCCCGCCTTGGCTTGGTCCTTTGTTTTGTGGTTTGGGGTGGCTTTTCCTTTCTTTGGATTTGCAGCTCCAAAGTCCCGCTTCTTCTATTTAAACTTATGCTCAGTCTTTACAGCGTACCGATACGTCGTGCTAAGCAAGGAGATGTCCAGGAACTCCATCTTTTCCTATATGTACTTGTGTAGACAACTGCGGTACTTGAGCACCAAATTCCACTTAGTATCCTTGATACCCAGCTTCATGTGAAGGGTATGGAAATTATTTTTGAACTCTGGCACATCTTGGTCCCTTCCCTGTCATAGTGTGGTTCACTTTATGTATTTATCTTCATAGCTCCCGAAAGGATAATACTATTCCTTGTTGCGTCTCAAAAAGAATTCCAAGTGGGTGTAGCTGAAAAACAACGAGGGTTCACTCTCTTCCTTTTGTTCACAGTAGGTTTCCCACCAGTCCTTGACGTGTGGAGCGCTTTGAGAAGTGAAAAAGTAATATTTTCCCAATTGGAAAAGTCGTGAACTGAAAAAATATCCTTCCAACAGATTTAACCATTTATTTACAACGTCTGCATCTATCAAGAATTCAAATATGGGAATATGGAAGTTAACTTGTACCTTAAAAGGAGTAGTGCCTCCAGAGTGGCTGTTGGATGAAGATGCATCACCTGTGGGTAGTCGTCGAAGGATCTGGGCAAAGTTATCCATCATCGTGTCCCTTTGTCACTCGAGTGCTTCCTCGAGCAACATTTTGAAAGGATCACCTACCCCTCGTATTTCTTTTCTTCTGCGATGGATATCGTCGGGTTTTTTGAGGCTGATCCTGCAATGGTTCAACCAGATCGAACCCTAACTCCTTATGCCCTGACCTCGTTGGGGAAATGTAAAGAAAAATAGAGAAAGAGCATACCCCTCTGATACCACTAATCTGAACTTAAACAGGAACACTAAAACTTACATATATAATCATAAACACAGAGATGCAACAGAAAAACACTTCATTTCATTAATAGAAAAATATTGAACTATTCTTACAAACATAATGGAAATAAGATAGCGTGGGCAATGGTAGCTTATCTCTGAGAAGAGATGTGGTGGCTACATGCAACTAAACTGAGTTACAATGAGGCTCAAGGGTATTTTTATTATTGAAAAATAAGACAAAATCATAAACAACAAAAACCCTAGTTCGAGGAGATGTAACACAAAGAGTTTATAGGGCCCGTTGGGGTTAGTTTGGCAACCAACTTCCCAAGGTCGTAACATGGTCATATTATCTCTGTTTGATGCATATGATACCTCGTTGGAAATATCTCTCTGAGGACTACAACTTCCAACATGATTTCCATGGCAATAGTTGCATTTCTATTTCACCATAAAAACATTGTTTAGGGCCACAAAACAGCTCTTGAAGTTCAGGACCCGAAAAACTACCAAAAATAGTAGCATGTACTACAATTAAGGAAACTAAAAAACTAAAAGAAAAAATGGTGAGGGTCAAAGTGTAATAGGCGAGTGGCCACCAATATCTACCTAGATCAGTCCTCTCCCCTTAGGAAGCAATGGTCCCCATTGCGTTGATTTCCTTCATAAGATGAGGAAACTTATGTTGAACTTGGTCCCTGGTGAGCCATTTTCCTTGGTGAAGGAGTTGGCCTACTTTGACAACTTGATATAGTTGTATCCTCTGTTTCCGAGTGTTCTTAATCTATGTGTCCATGATTTGATCAGTTGTGGCCTGTTCCTTGTAGTATGGGTTCAGCTCTGTTGGAGTTGTTCTGCATTGTAAGATGTGTCCAACAATGGTGGAAAGTGTTATCTCAAAATCAGACCCTGGAAGGCTGCTGACCAGGAAGACCTCAAGTAACTATTTCAAACCTGCTTTAGGCTGAGGCTTAGCCTCCTCAACCTGAGAGGGCTCTCTCAAAAAGGGTTAATGATTTTGATTATAGTTAAGATGGCTAACTCTTGTGAAACAAATGTAAAAATATGAATGGTGGAAGCACATTTAGCAACTATCCATTGGGCTTATGGAGTCAACATCATTTCAATATGACAATGATTTCAACCTTACATAGAAGTCAGGGCATTCAACATTTAAAATATTCAGAACATACCAACTCAAATAGGACCACACAGTCTATGAATGCGTACAGGAAGTTAGAGCACCTCAGGTGAATTCTAAGTGATTACACATTCATACCATTGCAAGAATTAGGAAAAGAACAATATCACACATTCTGAACATCAAATCCCTCATGAATCCTGAGAAGTAAAGCCAAACATATATTACCAAAACAGAGTATTACATTAGCCAAATATCAGAGTTTTTTCATAAAATTCCCAACCTTGAGTACATTGCTCTTTCTCCTATTTATAGAATTCTTTACATAGCTGAGATTCCTAGTGTACTTCAGTGAGCTTCACATTTTATCTTTGATATAATTTACTTCCATAGTCTTAATGCTTATTACTCAGAATTCATGGAGGAACATGCTCTAACTTCCTTTAAGTGTTAAACTATGGTGAATTGAGTTCTTGGGTCCTATCTTTGGATGTTTTTCTTCAATGTTTTAATACTTATTACTCAGAATTCATGGTTACTCATGCTCTGACTTCCTTTCGGTATTAAACTCTGATCATCCCCTTTAATTCTTTCCTTTTGAATACCTTGATGTATCATTACTCAGAATTCATGCCCACATGCTCTGACTCCTATGAACTTCAAGTTATTGAGACTTTCCTTAATGTGTCACTCTTTCATTGAAGTATATACAAGCCTCAGTTTTATAAGAAGAGTTATTTGTTATCCTTATCTCTCTCACTGACTCCATAGCCCAATGGTAGCAAGCCTGCATCTTTTCAACCTACAAACACACAAAACCAAGATAGAGTTAGCCATCTATATTATCATTAATCAATATCATTAATCTTTGAGAGAGCCCTCTCAGGTCGAGGAGGCTAAGCCTCAACCAAAAGTTGGTTTGAAATAGTTTCATAAGGTCTTACTGATTAGCAGCCATCAGTACATGATTTTGTGATAACACCAGGCATGTGACAATTACCAAAGAATGGGATTCCCTGGGATGTCTGATAAGATGCCCCTGCACCCGCAGATAGTCATTGAACCTTTTGAGCGATGGCCGTTAGATTTCATTGCTCCAATAAACCCACCATCTAATAAAAAGACATATGTATTAGTTGCAACAGAGTATGTGACTAAATGGGTGGAGGCAGAGGCACTACCAAGGGCAACATAGGACTTAGTAAAACACTTTGTTTTCCAACTATTCGTGCTATATGGCTTGCCTAGAGAGGTAATTACAGATGGAGGGCCACAATTAATAGGCCATAAGATAGCTGCAACATTAAAGAATCATCATATCATGCACAGAATCACGACGCGATACCACTCGCAGGAAAATGGCCAGGTAGAAAGCACCAATAAAGTGATCGAGGCAATACTCACAAAGACAGTTGCATCACATAAACGTGACTAGGCTACCCGATTGCTAGAAGCCCTGTGGGCATACGACACGACATGGAGAAATACCACGATATATTCCCCATATCAACTAGTGTTTGGCAAAGAACCTATCTTCCCAATTGAATTTGAAATCCAGACATTCAGATAGCTCAAGAGGTAGGCTTGGACTTAAATGAAGCACAGATTAATAGGCTACATCAAATCAATGAATTGGATGAAATCCAACTATCAGCTCTTCAGCACAATGTATTGATCCAACAACAAAGAGCGAAATGGCGTGATGCCCTTATGAAAAAGAATATCTTCCACAAAGGAGATTGGGCACTCCTGTATGATTCTAGGTTCCAAGATTTCCCATGAAAACTCCAGACCAAATGGTTAGGACCTTATGAGATACAAAAGGTGCATGATAATGGCACCCTCACATTAGCCACCATTGATGGGTCTGGCTACTCTTTTAAGGGTACGACTCTATCACAAACCACTTACCAGGGAGTCCTTTTGCCAACAATTATGGGAAGATTCCACCATACAAATTCTTGCTGTGGAGGGAAACCCATCCTTAACATCGACCAAATGAATAATTCATTTGTTTTTGAAATTTGTACATAAATTTTTCTTTCTATTTTGATTGAATTTGCTTGTATAAATTGTATATAAATTCTCTTTTTTTCTACTTTTCCTTTGTTGTTCCCTCTAAGGAACATCTGCTGCTCCCTTTCAGGAAAAATTGCTGTCCCTTCTAAAGAAAAACAATGATCTTATGCATTTTCTTCTTGTTGTTCCCTCTAAGGAACAAAAATTTTGCGTACAGATTTTCGTGTTGTTCCCCTTAAGGAACAATTGTTGTTCCCTCTAAGGAACAACTAACATTCCCTTTAAGGAACAAAAATTTCCTGTATATTTTTTGTTCTCTTTAAGGAACAACTGCTGTTCTCTCTAAGGAACAACTGTTGTTCCCTCTAAGGAACAGTAGCCACCTGTATATTTTCTTTTCGCTATTCCCTTTAAGGAACAACTGCTGTTCCCTCTAAGGAACAACTGTTGTTCCCTTTAAGGAACAACAGTTTCACGTGTATTTGTTTTCTTGCTGTTCCCTTTAAGGAACAACTGATGTTCCCTCTAAGGAACAACCGTTGTTCCCTTTAAGGAAAAACCGTTGTTATGTATGGATTTGTTTTCCTGCTGTTCCCTTTAGGGAACAATTGTTGTTCCCTCTAAGGAAGAGCTACTATTCCCTTTAAGGAACAACTTCTGTTCCCTTTATGTAATAGCAATCTCGTATGTATTTGTTTTCTTGCTGTTATATCTAAGGAACAATTGTTGTTCCCTCTAAGAAACAATTGTTGTTCCCTGTAAGGAACAACAGTTTAGTTTGGATTTATTTTCTCATTGTTCCCCTTAAGAAACAGTTGTTGTTCCCTATAAGGAACAGTGGCTGTTCCCTCTAAGGAACAATATTTTCGTTTGCATCTGTTTTCCCACTATTCCATCTAAGGAACAGTTTCTGTTACCTTTAAGGAACAACTGCTATTCCCTCTAAGGAACAACAATTTCGCGTCTAATTATTTTTCTCTTTTCGCTGTTCCTTATAAGGAACAACTGCTGTTCCCGCTAAAGAACAACAGTTTCGGTGTACAATTTTTCTTCTTGTTGTTCCTCCTAAGGAACATCTGCTATTCCCAATAAGGAACAACACCGTCATGTATATATCATTATGCTGTTCCCTACAGGGGACAACACCATTTACGTGTATTTTTCATTTGCTGTTCCTACAGGGAACAACACCTTTTTGTGTGTCTTTTCTTTCAATTCCCTATAAGGAACAACACTCTTTGTGTGAAGTTTTCTTAGGAAATAAGCACTTTGTGAATATTATTTCACTCCTTATGATCCTCTATAGGACAAGGGTACAAATATATATGAAAGGATACAAATCTAAGGATTACTAGAAGAAGCAAGTATTGAATATTATCATCTTTAAAAAAGATTGCTTTGTATTGATTGAAAAAGAAAGGACACAACCATCTATATCACTTCATTGTCCTCATTTCTGTTATAAATCAAAGTGATTGATTACTTGTAACATGCTGGTTCTTCCCCTAAACTCTATAACTCCCTTTGTTCATTATCATCAAATAAGGTGAAGGGCATACTTTCTTATATTTGATATGTTTAGACTTCTTCCGCCATTCCAACTCCTAAGGAGTGTTGAGCCACCCTCTATGTATAAATAGGAAGTGTTGTTCTAATCTCTCTATATATATAGATATACATATGTTTACTAACAATTGTATGATTTTGTTACAGATGGAGGATAAGGGGTCTCATCACGAGCCAACCTATTATGATCATAAGGAAGCAACAAAGTGGCATTCCCACTATGGCCACCACACCAGGGATATGATCCAATGGATGAATTAAGAAATAAAAAGTCCTTAGAACAGGAGGTCCCATCACGAGCTGTCCTACCCACCTTTTTCTCCTTCCTAGTGAATGTCAATGTGTTCATTTGGTCACCAAGCCAGCACATTGGTCTCCACTCTGATATCATAATGCACTTTCCCTATTATATGTAAAGGACCATGGTTCCAAAGGGTTAGAAAGAAAATCTGTCGAGGCTATAGATGCCTGCAGGCAATAGCTGATGGTATTGAAGTCATATTTCCAACATCAATAGTTATTATAAGTCCCTTTCCTTATTTAGTATCTTTACTACAGAGCGATTATGTTCCTAATTTATGTTGAACCTTTATGCATGGATACCTTCTAAAAAAATCAATCATAATAAGCTTTAAGTGGAATGATGACAGTAAAGTATCTTTGTTGTGTCAGATGTCCTTTTTCCCTTTTCAAAATCACTGCACAACATCTCCTCACTAATTGATAATTATCGTATATGCATTGATTTCAGCACTTCGATATCTCTTGTGATCCTTTTATAAATAGGCATGCCTTACCACTTCCATCATCCCTATACGTCACCACCAACATGATTTTCCTTCATTCATTCAGTTGAAGGCGACCTATCATTTCAAAGGGGGGTGAGGGTGACTCCAAAGTACTTATGCATGCGTGTCAGTCCTTTATTTGGTTATGCAGGACTATATGACAATCCATAATTGCAAGTCTTTAACTATATTTATGCTGAAAAATATTATCCGATATAATGATCATAACAACTTGATGTTCCATCACTGACTCTATCTATTGCTGTGTGGCCTGTGCTAACTTACAATGTGTAGAATTCAGGCTATATGGGAGGAAGAACAGTGCACAGGGAGCCACTGATACTGGCTGTTTCTGATACCGCTAAATAAATTCTAGTTTGAGCTGGGTGGGTAGCATATTTCACACGATTTCAGCAACCCAACGAAACAATCACCATAGAATTCCTGCAGAATTTACAGAACGGGTAGTCTATGGTGAGGGGAAAACAAATCACAATATCAAATGCTGTGATTGCAGAAGTTTCTGGATTACCAGCTGAGGGACCCATGTGGATGAATAAACGACTGAAGTTGCAAGATGCCATTGAAGCCTTTAAAGATGAAGGTCAAGAGCTGATCATCAAAAGAAAAGGAGTTCGACCATCATCCCTTGGAGAACTGTGGGGAGAACTAGCCAAAGTCGTTCATAATTTCATTAATGTGAAGGGAAAAAAGACGTGGTAAGGTCGCGTCAACTTAAACTGTTAACAGTTTTGAAATGAAAATGTTCAGTAAATCTACCTACATATTTGAATTTCTTACTGCATGATTTTGCTGAAAGAATAAGAAAATATCGACACATAGAAATAGTCGTAAGTCATCATTGTTTAATTAGGCTAATAGTTAGCTACAACCTCGCCCAACAACAAACAAGTTTGGAAGAATTAATATTTTCCATAGAAGGGGGTTTAGCTTTGCCTGATCCTAACCCTGTTCCAAAAATGAAGAGGAATACCCGCACAACAAACATTCCCAAAAAGCGTAGACATTCTACCAGACTAAGGACAAACTTGGGAACAACTGAAAATCCCCAGGGTAGTAACAACCAACCCATAGAACTATCTAGTCTAGAAAATGAGCAATATTTATGGTTGGGAGGATGGGATGACCTGGAGTCAGAACAATAAGAGGAAACAAAGCACTCTAGTGAAGAGGAAAGAAATGAAACAGAACTCCCCTCAACACCAAATAAAAGTCCCCCACGAGACTTATTACATGATATCGAATTGCCCTAGATTTTGGCCAATATGAATGAATTTATACAGCCCGAAAGCCTACTCAACTTTAACATTGGAGCAACCTAATCGGAAGAAATCTCTGGCCACAACAGGAGCATACTAGAAAATTTAATCTGTGAAGTAGAAATAGGGGCAGAAGTCACTCAGGAAGAAGCGGGCCAACCTGGCGATATACCCCTAGAAGAATCCAACCAGGTAGATCTAAATATAGAAAATATAGACCAAACAGAGGACATGGAGATAGACCAAGAAGATGGCAATCAATCTGGGGACATAGTTCTTTTAGAACAGAGTCAAGACGAGCAACCAGGCTTGTTAGGAGTAGAAACGACCAACAAAATATTCGCTCCCCCTAGAAAGAACAGAGCCACAATTAAAAATCTTAGGAAGGAACAATAGAGGTTGCGGAAAACAGTGAAGAAGCTCAAACGAAAAATAAGGGAGTTACCAGGAGGGAAAATTCTAGACAAAACCCTAGAAATAATAAATGCAGCCATCCAAACTGAATTACAGGAAACAAAAGCTACCGGGACTCAAACTGAGCCCATACTCATTGAACTTGTTAGGGAACAACATGAAAATTTTGCAGAAACAACTACCCAAACAAAGGCTATACTTTCTCATGACTTAGCCATTTAGATAGAGATGGCACCCTCCTACAGCACATCTACCTTAATAGAGGTTTGGGCCTCCTACAAAAAAGAAACACAGACAATCAACATTCATTCTCATAGTAGGAGTACGCAGACAAATACCCAAGCCAAAGATATCATGACAAAAAATGACCCCAGTATAGTGAATCTTCAAGCAGATTTAGCCCAGGCTTGGCTTACCATAGAATGACTTGAGTTGGAAGTTGTCTCCCAACAAAAATATCAGGAATTATAGAAGCAACTTCAGGACATGAACATCTCAGAAAGTGAGGCATTTGATAGATACCGAAAGGCAGAAGAGAGAACGGAGAAAATGAAGCTCAAATTAGAAAAGGTCAGGATTCAAATGGATACTATTTGCTCGTTATACACTAACGCATTGGCATGTAGATCTCCAACCAACAATTATGCCTTATTTTTGCTAGAAAGATACTTGCAGCTGAAAATCAAAGCTGTCAAGGCTGGAAAACCTATAGAATTGAAAACAATCGAGGATTTCAAAAATTGTGGCAAACATCATGGGGTAAAAGTTCAGAGATTGCTGTGTGAATTTTACTCACATAATTTTGTATTAGAGGAAGAAATTGAAAAGAACCCTAGTCCTTTTGTGGGGGATGTGCAATTCCAGGCTTTCATTTCATTTGCTGTTAACCAACTGAAATGGTTCAAGGTTCATAACAGGTTCCAAAGGCAGGAAAATGGACTGGACCTTTGGGTCAGAGGTGAACCAAAATACCCTTTACAAATGCTGGCCAATCACAAAAGTTTGATGAAGAAGGAAGGAGTAATCAAAATTGTGGGGCTTATTGAGAAAGAAATTGTCCAAAAGGGAGTAGAGTAATTCAGGAGAGCTCCTTGGCTGCAGCCAAGTTAGAATGGACATTTTCCAATAACAATGTATAGAATAGGGAGCCATTTAATTGTAAAAATTTTAAACTCGCTACATAACGCTTTGTCACTTATAGTAATCTCATCTTAAGGGAAGGTCCTTATTGGCTAGGCTGTCGGTTCCGCAACCCTATTATTTGGTATCCCGATGAAGGGTACAAGGCTATATATGAACTACCTGAAGGACAGACAAGGCACATCTTTGAGCTCTTGGCCAAGAATCATGGTTTCGAACTACTTTACGACATTCCTTCTCTAGCTTATTCTTTTACTTCTCTGCATACAAACTACATGGTTTTCATGAGGACATGAAAAAGGGTAATCAGGGGAGTATGTTGGGTCATGGAAAAGGCATGCATTTACTTTAACTTATTATCCTTTTCCTTTATTCTTATCCTTTCTATATCCCAATGCGCTAATCTATTAAGAAATTACGGTAAGAAATACATAAATTATCTGCAGTTATGCTTTGGCTAATTATTACCTTCCTTTCTGTAGGAAAATCACAAAAGGGACCTGTTCCCTATGAAGAAACACCAAACATCGACATGCTAAGGAGGGAATGCGGTGGTTGCAGATACGTCCAAAAGAAAATCAACATGATCAATGCAAGAAAGGAAATAATGTCTGAAGATGGAAAACTGCTGCGAATCCCTCAGGATCAAGAGATCCCGAGGGATCACGTTTATCACTTATCTTTTTACCCCTTTCTCATTATAAAAGGCAATGATTGTAAGCATAAGGGGGACGACGATTGCTATTGTTATTTTAATTCTTAATTACAGACTCTCGCTATAGCGAAGAACACAAACACATTGTAATACTCTTTCATGATTAATACATAAGAGGAGTTGATGTTCCTTTTCATTTATCTGAAGTAACAAGTAGTGTACATTGGCAGCTCAGGGCCTGACTTCTGGCGGAATTCACTGCTTCACCCATGTCATATATTTTCAATTATTTCAAGTGTGACAGTTTGATAGTATTATTTCTTTTTGTTATTTTATTTCGTTGTTGTTCCTTATTTCTTTGCGTTGACATAATAGCTCCGTCTTATAAAATTTACATCATTGTTGTTTAATTAGTTTCCTTTCTCTTTGGATTGAGTTTCTTAGATAAATATCCTGCTCGATGTAATCAATTGTAATGAGTATTAACTACTGTTGTTAGGCTCTCAGATTGATATCAACTACAATGGAATGCATTTGATTTAAATTCAATCAATTTTTAAGAGAAGAGTTATCACTGTTGTACTCTTAACTGATACTGTTGCCACTTGAATCACATATTATTGTTACCTGAATTGTTGTAGGATTTGATTTCATTAAAGGATTGAGTTTTTCTTTTAATTGCAATTAGAATTTACTTTTTGCATCCGTTTACACTTGTATTAAAAGATCTATACTACAATTTATGAAACATTACTCTCTGAATCAAATAGTAGCCACATATTGTGTACACTCTTGGAATAGAAAGACTTGTTTGGATTGATAATTAATGTGAAGATAATTATGAGTTTAAAAGGCACCTTTTATCAGTCAACAAGGTGCAGTGTGGATGCAGTGCTGGGAGATAGAACCAGCAGCAGCACGGATTTAGCGGGAGGAATTAGTGTGATTGATGCAGTTAGAGATCAAAGTGACAAAGGCTAGAGCAGTCAGATACTGAAAAGCATAATGGTGTAGAGTTTTTCAGTTGACAGAGGCAATAACAGTCAGAGACTTTGATGATGGAGGCATCATTCTGATTTAGGTTGGATATTTTTTGTGTTTCTAGAGTTGTTGGAGCAACAACGCTTGAGGGAAGTATTGCATGCAGAAAATTCCAAGGTTCAGAATCAGGATCGAGTTGAATTCCTTTCTTGTTGGGAGGGAGTGTTGAAAATAGCAACAAGAAATGCTAAAATTAGAAATGCTTAAAATAACATTTTAGGATATACTCCAACTCCGTTGGAAATAACAAAAAATAGAAATGCTAAAAATGGCATTGCTATAAATAGAATTTTGGGATATATTCCAATTTTGATTTGTCCTTGAACCAAAATTGAGAATTAAAATTTGAATTTAGTCTCACTAGCTGTTTGAAAAATAATTAATTAATTCAAATTGAGTTATATAGTTGGAGAAAATCAAACATGAAGTCTTTGTGAAGACATGCAACAATTATCCCTTTGATTGAGGAAGCTATCCCTTAATTAAGGAGTTAAGGATGAGTTGTATTTGAGTTGTAATTAGTTAGCTCAGTTAACTGAGTTAAGTGTAGTTAGATTAGTTCCAAACAGTTTTTGGAACTGATTGTGAGTTCAGTCAGTTAATGCATGCATGCATGCAACTAGTGTTCTCCAGATAACTGAATATTCTCTCGTAAATAACTCACGCATGTCAGTTCAAATAGAGACCCAATTGAGATTAAAGGCAGGGACATTGTACTATTAGTTGGATGAATTTTCCTATAAAGGAAACTCATCCATGTAGAAGGAATTAACTCCTTCAGGATTGCGCAGTTATTTCAGAGGTCAGAGCAGTGTGTGAGGTGAGAATCACACAGGTGGTAGCTGGAGGACCCAGGAGAAATTGCGAAAGGAAATAGGAGGCTTGGAGGACTGAAAGAAGGCATATGTGTTGTCTATTCTGTCTATGAGTAGTAGTGAGGGATTGTATTGAGAGTTGGATAGCTAGAGAGCTAAAACTTTGTGTAATATTGAGATATTTCCACTTGTATGATAATACAGATAATGGGGTTTTTAGTTGAGTTTTTCCCCAGAGTAATCTTCTGTGTTTCATGTGTGATTGAATCTTCTTCTGTGTTATACATGTTCTGGTCGATCTTGCTCAAAATTGATTAAGATTTCGCAAGTTTATAGTAGAAGTAGATTGAATATTTTGCTTTAGTACATTTCATAATCAAATTATTCTATAGTTTCTCTACAAGATGTGTAGAGAGTAGAATTTCTACATGGTATTAGAGAAAAGGTTATCAAAGTAGATAACAATATACAAGAAGGGAGAAGTTTGAAGTTTGAAGTTCTTGATTGTAGGTACATAATTGATTTCTTATCACATCTCAAAGTTCACCAATGGCGTTCAATGGCTTGAGACTCGAGTATGCCCTGGATGGCAACCCGAATTACATAGCCTGGAAGGATCGCATGGAAATGGTATTAGAGGACAACGGTTTGAAGGACTTCATTGATCAATAAGTCCCCAAGCCAGCAGTAGCTAATGCCCAAGAATTGGTGGAATGGAATAAATGTGTTGCGAGAGTGAGGAGGATTCTTCTGGATGGAGTTCGAGACCATATTGTCTCGAGTCTCCATGGGAAGGAGACTCCCTTTTCAATGTGGAAGACATTGAAGGGTCTATATCAGAACAACAACGACCAGAGGAATCTGCTGCTGAAGGAAAAGCTACGAAAAATCAAGTGTGAAAAGGGGACATGATATCTACATATCTGAACAAGCTCACCACCTGCAGAGATGAGCTTGGAAGTGTAGGAATCATGATAGCCAGTGATGACATGGTGAGTCTTGCTCTCCTCGGTCTTCCTAAGAGCTGGTGTAGCTACCAGGACTTAATGAATGGAAGAGAGAAACTGCCAGATTGGGAATGATTGTGGTTAGATCTGATGTAGGAGGAGATTAGGAGAAGCACCAGAGATGGTTCTTCATCCAAGGAGGATGAAGAAAATCTAGCCTTAGCTAGTAAGGCAAGGAAAGGGAAGGAGAAGGATTCTCATTCCAAATCAAGTTCTTCCCATGGCGGGAAGAAGATTGAAAAATCTAAATTACAATGCTTTAATTGTCATGAGGTGGACCATTATGTAACTAATTGTCCATTGAAGAAATCCAAGAAGGGATCATCAGGGATCTGAAGGTGAGGCCCTAGCCTCTCAATTCGAATTGGATTTTACCCTCATTGCATGCATGATTTCATCGATGATGGGTTGTGGTTGGTTTCTTGACAGTGGAGCCTCATTCCACATGACTGACGAGAAAAGCAGTGTGTGAGGTGAGAATCACATAGGTGGTACCTGGAGGACCCAGGAGAAACTACACAAGGAAATAGGAGGCTTGGAGGACTGAAGGAAGGCATATGTGTTGTCTATTCTGTCTATGAGCAGTAGTGAGAGATTGTACTGAGAACTAGATAGCTTGAGAGCTAAAGCTTTGTGTAATACTGAGATATTTCCACTTGTATGATAATACAGATAGTGGGGTTTTTAGCTGAGCCGTTTCCCAGAGTATTCTTCTGTGTTTCATGTGTAATTGAATCTTCTTCTTTGTTATATGTGTTCTGGTTGATCTTGCTCAAAATCGATTGAGCTTCCACAAGTTTGATAACAGAAGTAGATTGAGTATTTTTCTTTAGTACGTTGCATAATCAGATTAATATATAGTGATAATTTCTACAACTAGTCCATCATTCAACAACAAAGAGGATAAGTTATTCATTGAAGATCCACTTGATCCTTCATTTGTCTTTTCCAGGAACACAGAAGATGAGTTTGCTTGCTTTTCATCTACCCTCTATTCGACTCATCTGATCATGAGGATGCCAAAGACTTCATTGATTTTTTCTGATCGTGGTGGTTGTGATCCATTTGTTTCCATTTTTTATCATGGTTATGAATCTATCATAGTTGATATTTCAAAGTCATCGGTTTATGATGACCTACCTGATGATAAGGTTGAGACACCCAAGATTGTCGAGGCACTTTAGTCAGAGCTGATGGTTATGTTAGGTCCTCCTTCTCTTGGGGTTAGTCTCACTTCTGATCATGAAACTGTTCAATCACCCAAGGCTCCTCATCACTCATCTGTATGCATTGAAGATCCATCTCACACACAGATCACACTTCCTCCATTCGAACTGCATGATCCCATTGCTCATATATTGGAGGAGTCTTACATTGCAAGCATTCGTGCACAATGCATGCTATATTTGTTTCTTTTGTTTGCTTGCATGTCTCAGTCAAGAGTGTCCTTTTGCTTCAAAGTTCCACGTTGTGTCACATAACACCATGATAATTCCACAGACTGTCCATCATGCACATGCACTCACTTATGTCATGTGGGCACCTTGAAACTCAAAGTGTGGCTGTCTTCACTGTCATATATTTCTTGTATGCTAGTCTGCACAACTGGGTTACTTGCAGACCAAGCCTTCACTCACATGGGTCTACCAATGCGTCGGTGGCTGCATTGGAAGTATCACTTCACATGATTAGGCCCGTGCACCATTAGTGTAGGAGTAGGAGTAGTGTTTTCTTTTAGTTGGTTTCCTCGCATGCTTGTTTACTTTTAGGCTTTGTTTGCTTTCTTTGTGTTGGAATTATGATACATATGTTGTACTTGCTGGCAACCCACTCATCTCAGATGATAAATTATAGTGCAGCAAAGTTATTTTCTGGTTCAAGGATTTTCACGCAAAGAAAAGTTCACGCACTTTCATGCAGAAAAAAGTTCCTTTCATGAAGATAAAAGTTCACGCACTTTCATGCAGATAAAAGTTCCTTTCATGCAGAGAAAAGTTCACGCACTTTCATGCAGAGAAAAGTTCCTTTCACACAGAGAAAAGTTCACGCACTTTCATGCAGAGAAACGTTCCTTTCATGAAGAGAAAAGTTCACGCACTTTCATGCAGAGAAAAGTTCCTTTCATGCATAGAAAAGTTCACGCACTTTCATGTAGAGAAAAGCGCACGCACATGGGAAACCTTATGGTTGGTTTATGGTATTAGTCCGACAGTTTTTGATCCTATGGTTTTGGTCCGTGGTATTGCATCCAAAAGTGTTGATCCCAAGTATTGGGTCCATGGTATTGAATTGTTATGGTTTTTGGTCCGTGGTATTTTGAAAGGCCTAAGGCTATAAAAGAGGAAGGAGATCATTTGGCAAGGCATCTTCTGAATTATTGAATATCTAATAAAGTTCTAGATCTGGAATACTATGATTGGGTTATGGTGCAGATTTGGATTTGAATGAAGAAGGAACCTGAGCGCAAGGAGAAGGATAACTTCTATTGATGGGTCAAAATCTTAAGGCTGGAATAGTGGTATCTCTATATGATTTTGATCTGTGATATGTGGCACACACTTGATCTATAAATCTGATAGTCTGGGTTAACTAATATCTGAATGTTTGAAAGAATGAATTTATAGATCTGTACACAAGTTCAGTGAAGCAAAGAAGTGTATACACGTTGTTCTTGTAAGGGAAAGTCGCGTATACGCAAGTCGGTATTGACACAGAAGCATATGCACGCAGGTTTCTGAATAGTGAAGTAGTGTACATCTCTTGATTTATGTTCTAGTTGCTTCTATTTATTGTTATAGTGTTCTGGGTTCAGAAGTGGGGTGTGATTACTGTTATTATGATCTGGGTACAGTCATCAGAGAAGTGTTTATTTTGATTCAGTTTTGATTGGTGAAAAGGTGATTGGTTGATGTAGAGATTCTTGATGTTTGATTGATGTTATTTGTGGATCCAGTCTGAAAATTTATGAAACGTGGTCCCTGGAAGGAAGAGAAGGTTGTAGTCTTCTGCAGGTAGCAGCC
>APFE030363429.1:0-18172 GCA_000404065.3 Pinus taeda | reverse complement strand
TATAGAAAAATTGTAAACTTCCAATCACAACAATATATTCATTTTCATATCTATGTTATTCAATCCTTCATCAAGTTTTCTATATCTAGAATACAAAGTACAACTCTCCAACATCTATGATAAGCTTGGTCCACATGTAGAAGTAGGAGAACATGGTTCCTGATATCTGTCAACCTACACCACACAATGGTATCACTTGAACATACATATATTGAACATGTTCTCTTGATCTTTCATCATTACACCATCTCTAATAAGCTTGATCCACACACATAATCTTACACCACACAATGTTATCATTTGCCAACGACATATATATTGAACATGTTCTCTTGAATTTTCATCACTCCTTGCTTATAGAATATAAATACACAATTGTATTACCTACTTTCAAGTTCACAACCAAGCACAAATATAACATGCTCTCGGATCTCAACTCTCCCTCAACAAACACCATATGCACTAGGGAATCTAAATTGGATTCTCACATGGCATGTCTCACATGTAAATACATGCATCTCTAAAAGTAACCTGATCCAAAATATATCATGACAAAGGATTGAATTTATGTGCTTATAACTACATTTTTCCATCCGCAAGGACGAAATCCTACTATGAAATTCTAATGCATCATTTTTGTCCAAAACCTTTTCTAGTAAAGAAATTTTGACGCATCATTTTATCCCAGGAAAGTTTGTCCTTGCATTATAAATTTAACACGATGAGTTCTCACACCCTCACTAGAGAGTCCAATCATGTTTGGCTTTGACATCATGTACAGTGATATTTGAGGCATGTTTGGATTTGATATCATGTATAGAAAATCTAACCAAATTGTTCAAAAATACAAGCCGCGTGAACAATATATGCATGTTTAGCTTTGACATCATGCATAGCAATGTAGCCAAATCATTCAAAAATACAATCGGCATGAACCATCTTGCAATTGAAAATAGGTTTGATCACACCAAATACCACATGCTTATTTACTAGTTACAATTACCCTTAACCAAGTCAAAATTCACCTAACAGTGAGCCAAAGAAACTACAGTAATAAAATCCATCCTAATGAGTTAAATTTAATATCATGCAATGCCCAAGGCAAAAAAAAGTCTTAATTATCCATCTGATTAAGATGGATGGATTGGAAAATAATCCTTCTATATTTTAAGATAATTTAGAATCCATATCATTCTACTCCATTTTGTGCACTTAAGTGACATCTTCATTTTCTTAATATTTTGATGTCATCCATATCATCCTGCAAACTAAAAATCAAATATCACATAAAGAAAAAAAATGGAAACACAATTTCACAATTTTTTTTGACATTTATAATTTGAAGAGAACACTATTTTACAAACAATATGTTTACCCAACTTGAGTTAGCACAGAACATTCCTTACAACATTAAAATCCTGACAAAACATGGGAAAAAAAAAAATCTCTGCCACCAATACATTAGGCGATAAATTTTTTCATGCAAATAATAATGTCATGTCACACAAATCAAATATCATTAAAGAAGAAATTATTGGAAAAAGAATTTGTCATATGTTCTCATATTTATAATTTGAAGAGTATAGAGATTTATGGATAATATATGTTGCTCGATTTGGCTCATGGGAGAACATTTCTTACAACATTAAAATACCTAACAAAACAAGGAAAATAATTTATCTACCACCTATACATAAGGTGATCACCAACATAGTAGTAACAATACATATGTACTATTAAAAGTAGAAATCGAAACCTAAAAACAACAAATTAATACATTTTTAACTAATCTATGTCTTCAACAAATAGGTATTTTCAAATCCATGAATCTTGATCTTGTCTTTTTTCACCAAACAAACCTGTAAGAAACAATTATCAATAATAATAAAATTGTAATACTCTTTTAAAAGACACAACAACCATGTTTTAAACTATAAAATAAGTTGTAATTATATATGGTTAGGAAATTACATTAATAAATAACTGAGAAATGTTCTTCCTTTGATCACCTTGAAGCTGGATAACCTAAAAAACAAGTAAACTTGTATGAAGAACAAAACCAGAAATATCTTCCAAAATCCTTAATTGAAATGGATCATAAGATGACATGTGCAATACCTGCCCCAACTCTAGATCCTGCACAATTGTACCATTGAAACATAACTCTTTCTTGAAATCTTTAACAATATTATTATAATTGTAATCCTTTTGAATACCTTGAATTCTATTCAGTCACTTTCTTCAATTCCTCTGTTTTATACGAACATGTACATAATTCTTTGTACCGAATCCAACATCTTCCGCTTCCAAATCCTTGAATGGGTTTGTGACAAGGAAAATGGAATAAGGCTTCAAAATTTCATTAAGTGAGTGCCAACGAGCTTCTAATTGTAAAATACTATATAATTGTCCTAAGGATTTCCTTTTTCACAATTAACATTAAATTTGGAACCCAAAATAAATTTTACCTTAACAAGATTCCAAACCTCAAGCAAGAGATGACTCATTGAATGTGGATCATTTTACATTTGATAATAAAATGGGTCTTAAAGAACAAGGTTCAAATGCATTCGAAAAATTCAAGAGAGATATCTCATCTAACTAGCCAAATCCAATCATACAAAAAATACAGTTTTCAAACTATGGAATAACTCATTTGCATAGACAAACATGATAAAAAATACAAAGGCAAATATCCACAACAAAATGCAAAGCTAATGAGGTTGATAGAAAATCAATCTCAACCAATCCTCAATTTTTTCAGCAAACTACACCACCTCTATAGTGTGATTCAAAGGAACAAGATTGGGTTGAAACCCCCATCAAATTTCACGGAATATTTGCCTACTAGGATTTCCATGAAAGATGTGAAGGAAGTCAGTCATGCTTCTTGAAGCATTTCAAACAAAAATTCAGAGATATTCCACTCTTATGCGCCAAAAAGGTGTCATATAATACTAAAAGTAATCAAATCCCATGAATTCATTACAACATATAAGCCCTTATAATGAAGTTAGATGTGACAAGAAAATAAACACTAATTTAATCTTTATTCATAATTTTTAAACAAAAGATTATAAATAGAATAAAATTTATGGGGCATATCATCATGTTTGAAAAAGCAAGATCGCCAAAAAGGACCAGACATAATGAAATTTACTATATCCATACTGAGATAAAGATAAGGCATCAGTGATGCAGGAGCATCTAGCTGACAGGGCAAAGACAAAAGTGAGGGAATATGGTTTCTGAAGAGGACAGAGAGGTTAATTCATTGAGTGGGAAACATACTTGTTTTTTTTCCTTTTCTTTTATCAAGTTACTTAAAGATTACTATAATAAGTTGTAATTAGGAGTAGTAATAATTAGATTAGAGTCATTGTTTTCAAACAGTTAAGTTACTGTTGTAAAAAGGCATGAAAAGAAAATGTACTAGAAAATCAGATGAAGTTCCGTATGGAAAATAACTGTTGTAACTAATTGAACAAACTGAACAAACTAACAATAGTTAGAGCAGTTTGTAACAGTGCTATTAAATAGTGAAACAAAGCACAATACAGGGTTCGGACTGAGAGAGAAGTATTGAAAGAAAAAAATACAAATTTTCTGTACACATATCCTCACAACGTCCTATTCATTTTTGAAGCATTTTTTATATTGAATTACTGTGTGAATATCATAAATGCATGGTCACCGAATTTAGATCAAAAAGGGGGACATTCGAATGCAGAGTTCGTTAAATTCGGAGAAGGAGTAACAGTACTCATCTACAAGCGACTCCAACAGAATAATCAAACACACAACAAGAAATCGCCCATACAATTTTCTAAATACGAAAAAAAATCAAAGTTTGCCATTACAGGGAAGGAACAACTACGGTGAACCCAGGTATGAGAATTTTAAAAGCATAACCAAAATTCAATTCCAGATAGTTCATATACAGTCATCACAAGTTATTGTCCATTTACATTTTATGTTTAAAAACTTAAGAACGAACCAGTTCACGGACTTGGGAACTGTAATAATTATCAACATAAATCAAAACCCCATAAATCCCCAAACTTACTCCTACGACTCGACAGAGGCGCTATACAACAACAGAACCAAACATAGACAGTGGCTCAAGGCCAACAACCAAACCAAACCACACGCTGAAAGACTTAGGCAAAAAAACTACAAGTAAATAGAACAATGCTACCTGGAATTCCCTCGAAATAGTCGGAAGTCCAAGCACCGAAACCCTCAGACGCTCCACCTGCAAGGGTAACCAAGAACGAGAGTCAAATTACAGTGGAAGGAAAAAAATACAGGGAGTAAAATAATTTTATTTTGAATAAGAAAAAAAAAATTACATTGGGTTCCGTTTACCTACCAGAGGAGCCGTGACCACTGCAACCTCAGATTGTCTTCCTGCTCACAAGGAGTCGAAGGCATTAGAACCAGAAACAGGAACAAGTATAACAATATAGCAAAGAAGGAAAGCTTACCAGTCACGTTGGCGGAGGAATCGACGAAGAATGCCACCATTGGTTTGCCGAGACCATGCTTGAGCTGAATCAGTGCTGTAGAACGAGACTGAGAACCACATACTCATCAACCAATAGACATAAGTAGCAATAGTGAAAACCCAGGTAACAAATCAAGCAAATGACGCATAGAGGCAGAGACCCATTAAAAAAATCGACAACAAAGAACTGAGGAACAATCTAGACACAAGCAGAGAAACAAACCTTACCAGGTTTCAACAGTTCCACGGACGACCGAGACACTTCCAAAACAAATTCCAAACAAATGGAGTCGTGAAGATCGCCGAGAGCATGCAACTCAAAAGACTCGGAGCAAAAAAACCCTCGACCAGCTAAAAGAACCCACATCGAAACTTGCAGACTACCAGCTCGTATCTTAGAGAACTAGGTAGACGAGCTTCAACAAATACGAAAGAATCACAGAAGAAAATCACAGTGAAATCGCCAAGGTCGCGAGAGCTCGTAGACGGAAGAACCGGAGGGAATACAAAACCAAATGAATGCAAGGGTGGTGAAAACCCTATACCAAGGCGGGGTTTAGAATTCCAAGATGGGACAGGTTTCCGCTCCACATACAACCAAACGTACCATACCGTAGAACCTCTTAATTAAGCCCAGATTGAAAATCAAGTTGCATATATCCGAAATTCAGCGAATATAAATATCAACTGATGGTACAAAACCAAGTGGAAAGTAGCGACGACGGGACCACGTGGGCTGGCCCCATCAATCATTGATAATTCTAATATTGGGATGGTGAAGCTAAGAAGTCAAACATAACCCGGTGCTTATTACGAACCCATGTTACCTTAGATGGGGAGGTATGGGAGGTATGTACCATCCACTTACAAGAATTTCATCATGAATCTTAACATTTACAATTTCAACCATATCAATATTAGTGACCCAAAGAAGTCTTGAAATCGTCCTTCGCAAATGGAACCAACAAATCTCCCCGGGTGATGAAAATAAAAGGACATCATATCATTTCCCCTAAGGGAAAGAAAACCCTAACCCTTCCTAAGAGGAGGCCTGGTTTGCACATCTCGATTGTTGAATAACCTCAAGCACCTCTAAACTTAGGGCAACTAATACACATCTTAAGAACGAGGGAATAAACCCAAAATTTAGAAAATACAATAATTTGTAGTTAAATCAACAAAGAGGAGGTCCAAAGGCTTACGAAAGGTGGGGATATGGATGTCCGGATCTGACATGAACGTTATTTGTTTCGAATTGAAGAACTCTGGGATTCAAAGAATATGGATAAATACTCTGCAGTGCTTTGCAAAACACAAGAAAAAAAATTTATGGATTCAAAATGCAGGGGAGAGGGAAATATATAGGGAGGGAGATTCTTGCTAATCTAATTGCACAATTATATATGTTAAAAAATTGAATGGCTCAGATAGACCCTTTGTAGTGGAATTGTCGTGTTAAAACTTTTCTCCTTGTACCAACTAGCTTAGTCTCTTCTAGCATATTCCACAGTTTTCCATAGAAATATTGACAACAATTATTTTCAGAATCAATAAATAGGTCACTAGCACAATTAGATTCGTGGAAGTGTGGAGGTCTAAAATATTTGATGACCTCTCAAGGCATTCCAATGAAGTGTTGGTCATTTCAAGATGGAGCCAATGGAACTGGTGGTTTCTTGCACATTAGCAATCACATCAAAGTGGCACACATTGAGGTCCATTAATTATTATTATATCAAAACACTGTGAGTCATATCAAAACAACAAGGATATGAGTAATCCAATTCAAGTAATAAAATTCAATAATTCACACCATTCAAATGTAATGATATATACACACTAATAATTCTACTATTCATAGTTTCTTTGTCTTTATATCTTCAATTGTTTGCATAAAGAGCATTGCTCATTTGAGTTGCATATCTAACTATTGTCACTGTCTAAATTCATTCGTGTACCTTCTACTTTTGAGAGTGCACAATTGTTAATGATAGAAATTGGAAAAGATCACTACTCATCTTATTCTCAATAATCATTAAGTGCCATGTTTGCCAAAAAAATACTTTCATACCTAACAAAAATGTAATTATTGATAAAACGTAAAACTTTTAACATGACCCATGTGAAAAAATTAAATGTTACACTATCATGTATGGTCTCTACTAACCATATAAATTTGTTTCATAATTATTCTACTCAAGCATTCAAGACCATACTTGGAACAAATATTGGTCAAATAAGACATTTCAAAACATTTCTCTAAAATGAAGGTAAGACTAGGACATTTCCACTAACTGCATATTCACATTAAACATAAACGTAAGTTACCTAACTAGATCTCATCCAATGAACATGGCCATAGTTTTGCATCCAAATATAGTTAACTTTTGGCATTAGGTCATGCTAGTTGGTACCTCCACAAAGGCTGATCTATGATATCATCTTGGAAAAATGTTATTCTCCTAAACCAAATACTCTTATGATCTCTTCATGATAAAGAGTCCTCTTTTGTTTTTGTACAAGGAAACATCGTACAATATATATGGAAAGTTTCACCATTTACAAGGAGATATTATCTGCCACTGCTGACCTAACAGGTTTAAATCAAAATAACCTTTAGCTCCCCGACCTTTCATGCCGTGGGGCCTTATTTTCTCATACAAGGAATAAGCCTATGACCCTAGCTTCTCTTGAGGGTAAGACTTGGCGAGAGCCCTAATTTCCTTTGTTCCAAGAATCCACATTTTATTAGTTTCCATAGTCCGACAAAAAGCGAGGCCAAATCCAATTTGATAATACATAGAGGTTGAGACCGCATTAAACGAGTAGAATTAAAAAAAAAAAAACCATTACATTCTAGGTTGAAGCTTATGCTATCTTATTAGTCCTTGCCCTTCCAGGCTGGCAGGGACTATAGTAATCGATTTGTAAATCTAACATTACTTTGGCACTATAACCAACCAAATTGCACGATAATCAACTGACGTTATATAACTTAAACCAAAGTTCGCTGAAATGCAGCACGATATTTTATATTTTCTTATTCCTTTAACCAATGAACATATTTTTCATCTTATTTGGCCTCAAAACGAGGCATACGGGCAGGTATACGGGCTCAAAACTTAAGACAAGTACAAGTGATCAAGTCATTTAACAGTTTCATGAACTCAGTTTAATGAAGTAATGCTATGTTTGCATTAGCATTAATCTGGTAACATAAAATGTTAACAAAACTAACCAGAAATATGTACTTATGTTAAAGTATAAGTGTGTCGGCCCTGCCATGTCAACATTCCCCTGCCTGTCGTGTCAACATTCCCTGCAGTGCCATGTCAAAACCTTAATTTGCATGAGAACAATGGCCTGCCTTAAAATGATCTGCTGCTAAAGCCGAAGTAGAGGAATCTACTGCTAAAGGAACGTCATCGACCTGCAAACAAATTTACCTGTTTATCATCTCTTCTCATGCAGAAGTCTAAGTTGATGATCGGGGTCTATTCTACTAATTATTTCAATTTGTTTGAATTTGTTTGAACAGGTGACAGGAACCACGAACAGTAAAGCCATACCGAACAGTAAAGCCATACGTTTGTTACCTGGTATCTGAATATGCTCGATGTGCAAAAAGCATTCCATGCTCACTTGGTTGGAATCGCACAGCCAACGCCTGCGTCTTCCCTGGCTTCATCCACTACAGAAATGGCGTGCCACGGTTCGAGTCCTGTAAGGTCACAAATACTCTGTAATTCGGTAATCCCTGATAACAGGGTTTAAATCTTAATCTTAAGCATACAAAACTAGAACTTTTATCTTCAGTCTGTCAAATCTGACTTTGGATTTCTTCACAGAAATAGGCGATGAGTTTGATGTGCCACCCCTACAATTAGATTTGGAATGTGTGAAATAGAAGGGGACCAGAATTAATTAAATAATTGAGCAGACAAACGTGAGGACACCTACTTGTTTTTCTCTCTATCAATGGGTTTCAACCGAAATATAACATCTGATTTATTTATTTTTAACATTCGTTTTTGTCGTAATTCTGCTCTGTTCTCTTTAAAAAGTTCAGCTCCACATAAATTTCGTTTATGTCGTAAAAAGCGCCATAGGTTTTTGTCTATGGTTAGACAATAATATAATCAGAGAGCATTAATCTTGTTGGGCACTAAACTATGTTCAATAATCAAACGACGATTCCTCTAGCAAGTTAGAATAAGATTCCTATTTGGTTAGTACGTTAAAGACGCATATTCAAAACGTTTTAGTTTTTTGCAGGTGTTTGGACAAATTGTATAGATAAGATGGGTGCAGGATAACTATTTTATACTATTCTATTTATCTTTTTGTTCAAAAGAGGAATTTGGTAATTCAATTCGAGTGAGGCCATAAAATTTTTATTGTTTAGCTTTTATTCAGAATTATTTTATTATTTTGGTTTTAAAGTAAAATCTGATAATTCAATTTCATTGAGATTCTATTTTTATTATTTAAATTTAAATTTTATATAAATTTTCGAAAATCTCCAAAATTATTTAGGTTATGCAAACCTTAGAACTGAAACTTACGAATTGATTCAAAGTCTGTTACTAAATATCTAATGCCCCTTACCTGGACCTGAGAATCATCTGCCCAATCTGTGATCTTTAATTGGTTTCTTAGTTCCCAGCTTCACAGACCTACAGTATGCTCAAACACAACTGCTACATTGATGATCATCCATATTGCATTAGTTCCAAAGGCATCGTATGGTTTCCTGAAGAGAACCAACAGAGAAGATAATGTAATTGCAACTCCCACTTTTAAAGGGAAAGTCACTCTGCTCGGATGCTCCTTGCAGAATTCCCACAATTTTGTGCATAATCTCTGCATGACTTTCACAATAATGAGTACTTCTCTGCTGGTCTTGGTGCCGAGACAATCCTCAGAGTCTAACCCAGATAAGCGCATCTCCCATATTACCACAGGCAGCATACAGATTAACGATTTTGGTTCCCAGATTTACCTTTTGAGAATGACCAATGATGACGACAACAGAGAAGCAAGTGTGTCTGATCCCATATTGATGGCCTCCTGCTGCATAACCACAGAAATCTCCAGTGCTTCCTTTAATATTTCGTCCTTGCATAGACAGAACCGTTGATTTCAGTAGAGGAAGCAGAAACGTACAGAAGAACACCAAGAAGCAAACCGATATGGTGATCTTGAGCTTCTGGTTAAATCTCAGTTTGTTCACTGTCTTCTCCCCTGTATGAGTTTCAGGTTTAGCTATGATGCCGGGGACATGAGACAATCTGTGCACAGACAGAAGCCGCTTTGCCTTTCTGATTCTCCTCGTTCATGCCATTTATTTTTCATAGTATGGTCATCTGTATGAATTACAGGGCGTTTCATAAGAGTCTCTTTCTGTGCTGTTGCGTCTAGAGAAGGCCGACGAAGAAGACGATGACTTATCCTGCGCCACGTTTTGCTCATGCGTCATGCTTGAAATACTTGGACTCCATGCATGCCCCTATGCTTTACTTATAGCATTAAAGAGGCTCACTACAAGTGCAAGTCATTTAACAAATCATTAACATTGTGTTATAATCATAATTTCAATAACATAGGTTGATATCACCAATATCCAAAGTTTTCTTCGTTGATATCTATATTTACAATGTTAGTCCTAGCACTCATCATGTTACTACAATCTGTTTTTATAGAGTTGGCACTCTAAATGTATTTAGAAAATATTAAAAATTAAAAATTGATAATTAGAATACATGAATGTGAAAAGATATTCGAGAGTATAATACGCCACGTTAATGTAATCTTTATAAATGTTTTTGTATAAATGAGCATCTTAAAGCAATGTTTGACTATTGGTAGAACTTAGCTTCACACTGAAGGCACGTGAAAAGCCACGGGGAAGGCAAACCCAACCGATATTTAACAGCGTGTACATAGTGGGGAGTTGGGGGTGGATTTAGATGATATTACTTTCGCAACAGGCTACTTTTGGCCATTTTTCGCTACCATTATCCATTCAGTGTGGCAAAATCTGTATCCAAAAGGGCATCGAACTCACAAGCTCCGCGGTGATTTTAACAGATAAAACCATTGTGCTTTCCTCCCACTGATAAATGACTGACCAAGTAAATCACGGGTGTTTGTAAGAAACCCATAAACTACTATGCACCGTGTTAGTCCCTGCTTGATAAACTACTATGCACCGTGTTTGGCCGCCCTTATATTGATTGCAGATTCACTTAACATACTTATACTGATCGTTCTAATTCTCTTTTCCCTGCTGGTTATGGTTGTGTTTCTCAAAAGAGCCCAGAACAGAGAAAGGAAGGAAGAATGAGAGCAAGAGTTTTGGCCACATAGATTCCCATACAAGTAACTACGCCTCGCCAGTGTGTATAAATATGTATGTGTCACCTCTATGAGATTCGACCCTCGACTGGAGACGACTTGGATTACAGTTCGCCCTTCTGGTCTTTCAAAGCAGCCTTCAAGAGCTTCTTTCTTCCAGTTTTTCCGACCTCTTCCCATTCTGGTATGCACTGAAAGGAAATGAAATCACGGTCTCGGCGGTCTGCAGTCGGGTAGCTCCTTCTTTATCACTAGTAAACTCAAGGGCTCACTCTGAATTAGACGATGGCTCCTTAAATGACCATCAATGGCTTCCTCGATGACTAGTGTCGTGTCTCCCTATGATTTACATGGCAGAATCCGTTGAACATTCTGCAGTTGTCATTGAAAGTGCTGGCAAGGGTTTCAACCTTGGACGCTGCAGAAATGCAGAGAAATTGCTGACCTAATAGATTCCAGCAATATCTATGTATACAAACATTGCGACATGAATGAAAGTGGAAACTCATTCCTATGTCCCACCAAGAAAGAAACAAGGAAAGAAGCAACGAAGAAGAAGTAAAATGTCTGGAGCCCCACTACCGCAGGACTTCATAGGGTCCGTCGCCTCAGTTCCTGTCTGGTGTTATGGCAGATTTGGACGAAGGCATCCATGCACATTTTTACTGAAATATATTTGGAGGTTAATTATAAACTACAATGCCAAAGTTTCACTATCACAATACCTATGTTAGACATCAGAAGCCGTGGAAGGCGGTACGCCTAAGGAATCGAATGCTAATCCTCTCATTCCAACATTTCGCATACCATGTGTCGATCACGTGTGCAGGGGAGGCTGCTGGTGGCTGGACCAGCTAGGCAGGGACTAGCTGCCATGCAGCCTCTCTTGTTTAAACTGTTGAAACTACGCATAGCCCTCACAAAATAGATAAACCGCAAATGATGAAGCCAAATAGGAGAACAAACTAAACCCAATATATCATTCCCTCCCCTTATAATCACTGGACATGCATTAATTTACTTATCAAACAAAGCAGAAAAGAGGACTAAAACTCATACCTTTGGCTTGATCATAGTAAGGCCCAAATGATTTGCGAAGGTACGATTCTAGAAAAGCCGGAGGTATAGGATTACTATTTTGTAGAGTAAGGCGACTCCCTTCCTTGGTGGTCTGTCGAGCCATCTTCGCGCCAAAGGCATCAACTTTCAGTTTCTTCTTCTGCAGTTGTTTCATCTTTCACTTCCTGTCCTTATCTTCATAGGCAACGAGTGTCCTTCCTTTGGAATGCGCTAGCATTCTAGCAATGGCCTTCCCAAAGCTAATCCCTTCTTCATATGAATAGCTCTCTCTTTCTGCTGCCACCACCACCACCCACACCCACAATGTAAGCATGGATGCTCTATTTATCTGTATTCTCTCTCTCATTTTGCATCGGTTAATCTGCATCCTCCATGAATTTCCTTTGCCGTCCTCCGCCTTTGCTTGTCATTGTGATAAGAAAGAAGAAGAAAGAGATGTTTTTTCTTACCAACTCCGAATAATTCCCACAACTTTCAAATAGGGTTGACGCCAAAGTACAGAGGATATTTCAAGTTGCAGTAAAATTGGGAGAATTGTTTATACACTCGTCCCAAAAAATCATGAAAGACAGCATAAATGGGAAATCGTAACAAAAATACTGGTTAAAAAATAACGAGTGGTCAAAAGAATCCCACCGAAGTCATGAGGTATATTACCAGAAATTAACAAGTCAACGAGCATCCACCACAGACAAGCACTTCGACTTTCTGAAAGAAGGTGGAGAAGGAAAGCATGATGCAAGATCCCGTGGAAGGGTAGTTTCTAGGGTCGATGCCCGGTATCGTCGGATACGTCCACCACGTTGTTCTTGTAGTTCAGAAAAATGGAGTTTCCGGTCGTGAATATGAATAGGTTCCTGTCCGAGCACAAGTGCAGATATGGATACATATTGTTCTCCACTTGTGTGTTGGGAAAAGTTTAATGGGGGCAGTATTAAGATTCGCAACATATGTTGAGGATGATGAATCTCAACAATGACATGACATCAACAAGAATCTCATGAAATAATGGTTATCAATATAATTAATTACAACAAAATAATAGATATCAATGATCCAATGGCATAAGAGAGTCCCGCATTTGCATATCATCATCGTTGATAAAGTTAAATATGACCGGCTTGATATAACAAAATTAATAATGAAAGAAGGGTAAAATTAAAACAAAAGAAATAAAAAAAAATAAAATTACTATTATTTATTTATGAAAATTTATTTTAATTATATATTAAGAATAAATAATATTATATATAATTAGTTTAAGATAATATATTATAATTATAAAAATTAATTAAAAATTATATATATAAAAAAAAGTTTGAAACAATATAAGTGAAACAACTTTCCAAGTCAACCAAAAATAAAGAATAAAGTTTATATATATAGAAGTCCATATGTGAGTAATGAGTCAAGATCTTATAAGAAAAAATAATAATTAAATGAGACTAAAACTAAAACAAAGCAATCATAAGGGGGAGATTTATTTATTTATTTATTTGTTATTATTATTAGTATTTTAATCTTAATTATTATAATAAATTATAATATTATTATTCTTAAACTAGTAGTTATAGGAATATTATCATTATTAAAATATTAATTTTCATAAACTACCTTTTATATGATCTTTTGGTCTCTACATCGCCCTATATTTAAGCTTGTGCCATGATCTGCATCTTCATTTGATCCTCATGATGAACCACACTAGCTAGTTCTAAACACGCAGACAAAATTTTCTTCTATATGATTTGTACCGAGAAGACTCTTCTTAATGTAATATGGATCACATAAACAATTCAGAAATTATATATTTGATTTTTTAAATTTTAATATAATTAAAAATATATAGTGATTCGAAAGAAATGTTGTTATTTTGTTTATTTTAATTATTATATTATATATATATATAAAAGTTTTTATTCATCCAAATTCAATTGCAATTTATAAAATGTCCAATTTATAATAAATATTAAAATGTAGAATCTATAAAGATTATATCTTTATAATTAGAGCTTTATAATTACTCCAACGTGTAAAGTGTAAAATTTATAATGATTATATCTTTATAATTAGTTGGAACGTTCATATCTGATCATCTCTACAGTGATTGAAACACATTTATGTCGAATTACGTTTCATTTCTCTCAAATTATGATACGAACATTACAATGAGGAGTCCCAATGTTCAAAATTGAACATGTCACGCCTGTCAAGATGCCTCTGGCACATCAGAGAAGTTTAGTGCTAAGGGAAAATGATGTGGTAAAAAAAAATTAAACTTAGATTTCTCAAAAAAATAAAAAAATATTATAAAATGTCCGACAAAAAAATTTCGGTTGTCTGTACATTTCTGAAAATTCCCGGGCCCGATATCTATTATCCCTAGAGTTTGTACGCAGGCTATAAGAGGTTTGCAACAATGTATATAACGCAATGGAGGTTGTTTTTCTGTTTTTGGTATCTGTATGGGGTTTTGTTTTTATGAAAGATCCACCGGCGCTACCAGGCCCCTGGTAGATATAGTGATTGCAACCACGTAAAATTTTTGGGATAAGGTTATGATGGAGCAATTCAAACATTGTGGATACTCTCGATGCCTATGGTTGTGGAAAGCCATTCAACCACGACCCTTCTTATTCACACAATGTAGGTTTTATTTTCAATATTATTATATTTTTTTTACGTAGGTGTGGGGAAAAGAACTAGAAATTTTAGTATTTTCCTCCACAAATGTGCCAAAACTATTTTCCGTGATTTCAGTTACATTTAATTCTTTATCAATTTGCTTTAGATTAGGTAAGGGTTATGGTTCAGTGAATAATTAGGCGGATTAGGGTTGGGTTTAAAAAAAACTTACTTGTGATGTTCACATAAAATGTCTTCAAAGTTTTCTAATCACCCCGCTATTTTAATGGTTGCCGATTTTTCTCTTTGGTATCTTTTTTTTATGTACAAAATTACACTTCTACTCTCGGTATTAACTAGATTTGTTATTAGGTAATGCAAAGAGGCAAAATTCTTTCCCACTTAGCCACTTCAGTTAGAAAAGGGAGAGACCATGGATTCATCCCCAAATTAGTTTTGGATAGTGATTGAAAACCATAATTGATCTCTTTTAGAAACATCATAAGGAGTCACTATTGAGATTTTCACAAGGAATTCCAATTTTCTTATACAACAGAGGTATGTTATCCATGGATTTGCAAAATTTTGAGTGAGTGTTGAATACCATAATAACTGTGCAGTGCAAACATCTTCTAAGACATGGAGAAGGCAACTCAGGACACATTGATACATATATGCTTTGTGATTTTTAATCATTTTGACCATTGTAAATATTGTTGTTGAAAAAAAGGCTCCTCATAGTAGTTCTTCCACGTTCCATTCAATAACAACCTAAGTTATTAGAGGTAGCTGAAATGCTTGACATTAAATCATAAAAACTAGAGTCATGGCTATATGATAAATGGTTGCGATGAAGTAAAAACTCTGCTTTTGCATTGTATAATGAATTCACAATAAATGGTCATGTATGAGTAATGAGTGTTAAGAATTGAACAACCAAATTTATTAATCAAACTGGGCAGCTCGCAAGTGAGGAGCTTCACCAGGAGACTGCCTCGGAAAAGCACTCTACCACAATAAAAACATTTGGGTCCTGAATCACTTGTGTTTGAGGGCATATGTTGAGGTGATTTTCTTTGTGGTGTAATTCCGCTTTTTTTCCTGCATTTGCCTTCCCTCTGAAGGGCTTATTCTTTCCCATTAGAGGAAGATCTTAACTCTGGGGTTTCAGGGTCATCCGCCTTTCCTCCTCATGCATTAGGATCCCTATCAATTCTCCAAACTTGGGGGCTTTCTCTCTTTTGTTCTAACCAGTGATAAACATTTGATAGTCATCGATCATACCATTCATGGTAATCGTGACCAAATCAGTGTCTGACACTATTTCGCCAACGTCATCCAACTTATTTTTGAGCTCCTTGATGCGAGAGATGAACACTACTACTGATTCATTCTCTTCCATTTTAATGGAGATAATCTCGCTCTTTAGAAACATCAGGTGATTTATGTTCTTTATCACGTACAAGTATTTGAGAGTTGTTCAGATGTCTGTTGCAGATTTACATTCTCTGATATGAGGAATAATGCAATTTTTCACAAATAATTTAAGCATCACCCTCTCTTTATTCTCTCTTTTTTCCCAGTCCTGGAGTGTTGCTGTTGTTCCACCTATATCTAGGGTCGGTTTCAACTCATCACCGATTGTAATCGCCCATGTGTTTTGTCCCTCTAACAGGGTCTACAGGTTAAATTTCTAATTGGAGTAATTGGATCCATTGAGTCTATTGCTCTCATTTAGATATGCCTTTGCCATCTGGTTATTATCTTGACAGGTTTCCTTCAAGAAATAAAAATTTTGACCTCTAGCACTTCAAAAGACGGATCTATCTCTAGATCCAAGGAGCAATTTAAAAACAAATGGGTGCTCTCTCTTAATAAAAAACAACTTCTCCAATTAGATGAAAAAAAGAGACAAAACCTCCTTTGTTCTTTGTAATAAAAAAAACTCTCCTTTGTTTAAAAGAAGGGCTCCTTTTTGAATGCGCCCCCCTACAAAAAAAAAGACCTCAAAAAAAAAATTTCTTAGATCGAAAAAAGCGATCACATACCATGTTACAAACTAGCATGAAGCGACAACATCCGCTAGCAACTCAAGAACAATTTACAATCTTTTAACCATTCAACCGTGCTTGCAATATTCGTTGGACAACCACACACCTTTGTTGTAAATGTCCATTATATATATCCAACAACTGCCACCTTTGATTCATGCCAAAAAATGGCAGACAATAGCCTACTCTTAGTATGGCTAAATCACTATTCAAAAGATTTCTTACTTTTAAAATACACGACTGCTGCATCTAGTGGTCATAGGAGAAGCAATGATAATGTTCGAAATTATCAAACCCATTCAGAGTTGTTACATTTTTAAAGAAATCCTTCATGCCACCCAGTGCCACTAATCTCGATTTGTGGCAGCGATTATGATGACAGGACTCTCAACAACAGATCCCTCGCTCCAGCAGAAACCTCCACGAAGCTACCACCACGAACAAGGCACAACACCTCCACAACTTACACCACAATCCTAGCTGCCAACCAAGGCAGAATTTACCAGCAGATCTGCTCACCACATCACATGGGAGCTCCTCTGCTCGAACTCCCAGCAGCTTCCATGCTTGTCGATTGACCACTACCCACCACGATGCACCCCAGCACACATAATGGTTTCATCCACGAGGGCGTCACTGGGGCAGAAATACCATACCACCTGGGTTCATATTAGGGGATATATATTGAGATAAAAATGACATAATATATTGGGGGATATATAGGGGGAAAAGGGTTTTTATATGGGAAGGTATAAATAATGGAGCTCAAACTTAACATTAAAATATAAAGGGGTATAAAAAATGTTAATGAAAAAATGGATACCTACAATATCTATTGGAAGTAGGGGTTTTTTAAATTAGGAAGGCGTATTTGGTTCGTATTGGTAGGGGGCTAAATAATGTTATTTTTAGGGATATTTTCTAATATGAAGTCAAAGTAAGGGTATTGTTTAATATGCCATGAACACACGTGATAGGTTCAAGGTTCATTGAGTGAAGCCCGTATGATCTCATCGAGTAGCAAATCTGGGGATCTAATTGTGACCTCCACAAATCAATATCATGCCAACAACAGACGCCATCCTTCAAAGAAACATTAGCACACAACTTCGCTTCCCGTCACACTTGGTTTTTAGTACGCAACACCTCAACAATAGATCACACCTCTCAAGCAACATTCGTTGCACCAGATTTGCCAACAATCTCCATGGATCACACAACTTACTAGTCAATTTGGTTCCCACAGCAACACACCTCCATGCATATTCAACCCCCACGGAGCCAGAAATTCAGTCAAACTCCATAAATGTGGTCAAACAAAGCAATGCATTTTCGAAATCCAGATACATGCTTATGAGGCGCGCTTTTCGAAATCCTTTAGAGTAAACAATGAACAACACATTTTTTTATGGAGGAAGGGAATTGGTCAACAGAGAATAGAGTTTTCCTTGAGCTACAATACGCGTTAATTAAGCAGTGGAAATATTCTCCACCACTGTCGCTAAGGCCACACTACAGCCCCTAGGCACTCTCAGTCACCCAAGCATTCTCG
>APFE030363427.1:0-22928 GCA_000404065.3 Pinus taeda | reverse complement strand
GCATATTACATTGAAAACAATATAAATAATAATTTTCAAAACTTTAATTTTAAATTTAATTAATAATCATATACAAATTTAGTATTTTACACACACACACATATATATAATTTAATGTTATGTATGTTACGCAGTTAAATTTTTAGTAAAATTGATTTTGTATGACTAAGAGGTTCAAGACCCAAAAGCATTTAATTGGAGTGAGAGGTTGCCCCTTTAGGGACCACTAACTTGTCATTCAAGGTGAATTTAAAATTATAAATAATAGTGTATTAATAGTAAGAGAAAAGGCCTCACGGCTATTTCCGCTAAATGCTTTATGTTAAATCACAATACATCAATAGTATGTGGTTGGTAAAGATTTGATAATAAATAAGGAGAAATTGCCCGGAACTTCTGCTAAATGGTTTACGTCTAATCAATGTGTCACATCAAAGACTCGAAAAAGCAGTGACCAGGAAATTCACCGTTCAAACTAATGTATTATTACTTCCTTCCTTCCATCCATCAAACAAAATAGGGTATCTACAGTGGAGTGTATATTACCAAAGAAATATATATTGGTTTATATATGTGGAGAACAAAGTTTTTGATTAAAGATTATTATCGAGGATGAATTATGTATTTGGAGAACTAAACGTTTTTTAAAGGTTTAAAGATATAAAGCGATATTATAAAATTTCTTTGAATGAGTTTTATATTACATTGATGTAGTTTCATATATATATAGATATGCAATTAAAAATTGTGTTTATGTTGCATCTAGGGTTTCTTTTGTTGTCATGCTATTTTAGTCTAGTGAAGTTGTGAGTTGTGTTTGTAAATTATTAATTTCTTCATACCAATTTCATGAATGGATCTTTCAGCAATTTTGTCAACATGAGACTCCCATATATTATTTTGTGTTTACTTATGCCTTTCATTTCTCTAGGCTTGCACTTCATATTTGTTAAGTTTTTTTGGTTGGTGTGTTATTAAACAATCTCAATGGTTGGGCCTTCCACATCAAATGTGGAAGCCCTTGGTTCAACAAGTGAGAAGAAATGCAAAATTGTCAAAAGGGCGAGTTCCAACTCCACTCTAGATATGAAACACTCTACGGAAAAATCGAACATCAAAAATTCGATGCAGAAAGGATTAATTAATGATTTCAATAGCTTTTGGTCTAACCCCAATATTGTTCAAGAATGGACCCCTAAGAATTGCATCAATCAAAACTTTATTTCTATTATTACTGCAAAAAATCATTTATATATATATTTTTATCTATAAAATGCAGTGGATATTCCATTGGATAGTTCGTCTCAACATATTTGATGAAATATATTAAAATTCAAAAATCTATAATATGAGAGTTTATTTTTCTTAGATTTCTAGATTTATTAATTTAATAAATCTAGAACAATGAAAAATATGGAAAATAGAGGATAGTGAAAAGTAAACATCAACAAACCACAATGAACATAAGATATGCTTTGGGAAATCCTTTTAGGAGAAAAATTAGTTGGAAGGTGAGGTTGCTTTGCTCTCTCTTCCTCTAAATGGAAGTGGCACAAATACAAAGTAGTGAGACCTATGGCCCGTGGGCTGCTACAAAACAAAACCCTCTGTTATGCTCTCTCTCTTTATCCACTCTTAGCAACTCTTTTCAACTATGGAACATAATGCACTTGAATAGAATGGAACCATGTTTCCTCCTAGTGGCATGGTTATAACATAGCTTGGCAGCCAACTAGTGGTTAAGTTTGATTCCTTTGAACTCTTAAGTAAAGTTACAATATCAACCCTTCTAGAGTCCTCTTTATCACGTTCATGTGTCTAGTGCATTTTCTATGAATAATAGGGCCCGGTGTGGCATCCTCTTGAATTATGGTGGTTCATCATGATAGGTGAACTTTGGGAGGCATAACTCTTGCATGCAAACTCTAATTAACGACTTTTATAAATAGTTGGAAAGTTCTATGTTGTATAATAACACCACTGGATGGAGTGCTTAAGGGGAAAATCTTTACTCCCCAAAAAATATCATTAAAGGCCTCACACTTGCCCTAGAAGGTTAAAGGCCCCAATTCTCCAAATTGGGCCTGACCGCTAAAAATGCTCATGTAAGTTGATTTCTCTAATATTCCACTTTATAAGCATTGAGATGGATAAAAACCAATGTAACAATCCAATCCATGTTGATTTTTATTTGAAAATATAGAATAAAGGGACTTGATCGTTAGAACTTGTTCCTATTTTATGGGTTGCAAGGGAATAGTGGAATGTATTTATTTCATTGGACTTTGGACTTTAACCCAGATATAGAAATCATGTTTGCTCTTATTTGGATCAAACTCCCACACCTCCATATTATCTTTGGGACCTTGATTCCTTCAAATTATTGGAGAAAAGTTGGGGTGTTACATAATTTACATTGAACCTAAGGGAAATTTTTTCACATGTGCTAGAATTTGTGTGGAAATGGACTTTCAACCAAGAGTGTCTGAGGCAATTTAACTGAATTTGGAGGACCAGAGTTATCTACAGGCCCTAATTATGAGAAAGTATTTTTTAAATGTAACGTGAGTGTGGACATTTTATAAAATGTTACTTAAAATGCCAATAAATCCAACCGTCTTTGAAGCAGAGTTTCAAGAAAATTTCAAGCTCTCAAAATAATATTGAGCAAGGTGCACTCAAACAAGTAAGAAGAAATCATAAGTGACAATAGCCTTGGTGGGACTCAACTTGATAACCAACCTCATCTACACTTATCCAATCCCCCGAATAATATATTTGGATCTCTGACGATGAACAAGAGGTTGAGAAAGATCATTCAAAGAATAACTTAGGGCCTAGTTCAGGGTGTCTTTCAAACAAAAGATTTTTAAAAATGTAGCTTCTAATGATACCCATATTGAGCAATGTGCACCTTCTTAGGTGAAGGGATCTATTGCATAAATAGAAAGTATGGCTCCACTTCTGAAGGATAATATAGTTACCAACTTAATGAGAATTTTTATCTCAAAATGAGAACACTAAGTTAATAAATCTAGATTAAAAAATCAAAATTGACTCTAAAGTTGGCACTTGAAATTTATTTACTATTTGTTTTTATAAATTTACTTAAAAAATAAGTTAATAAAAAAGAAAAAAAATGATCTGATATTTCTTGATTCATCACAATGTATTTTCTGGTTGACATTTCGAGCTAGCAACTGTGGCTCATCATGAAGACATAGATAAGAAATATGATCTAGTTTAGAAAGATAAATAGGAGAGAGATGCAAGGTCAAAGAGTGGAAAATAGACGTTAGGTTAGATAAAAGTTAGAGATAAATTTAATTCATTAATAAAATTGTAAGAACATGATTCAAACAATCATATTTATTAAAATATATAAAAAAATTGTGTGTGTGTATATATATATGGATTATATCAACAAATTGTAATCAAAGTATATATATATCTTTATCTAATATATATATATAATATATATAATATCATATATATATACTAATAAAAATGTGTAAAATACATTAGTAATAATCGTTATATAACCAGAGTCAGAAAGAGATTCGAATGGCCAAAAATATACATATCCATAGAAATCTATATTATATTATTATACACATATATATATATTTACTTCATATTATATAATATATATATATATATACATTCTTACATTATAAAAGAAGAAATAAAGATAATTAAGGTTCAGAGGAAAACTAGTTACACTACGGAATTATTTATTACAATACATGAGGGGTTAAAAATAATAGGGAATATTTCTAATATATATATATATTAATATAATATATATAGTATATATATATATTGAAATCTCTAAGAAATGTTGACCAAGCTCAAAAAATGAGGGGGTTATAAGAAAAATAAAGTAAGAAGAATTAGGGAGAAGATTTTAATGATCAACATAAATATGTTAGAAATTAAATAACAAAGCAATGGAACACATAAAATGTTACAGAAACACCAACACTTAAAAAATCATAAAACAAGAGAGACACATATATACGTGGTTCACCTAATTTGGGTTACATCCCGAGAGAAACAACCAGTCATTCCTTTTTATATTATCTAGCAAACTGAAGGGACACAACCTATAGAAAATTCCTTATAACTTCCTCTTATCTCTCACACAGTTTCCTATGTTTTTCTGTCATGGAATAATACACAATCCCAATACAATACCATCATATAAATTAAGGGTTGTCTTATAAGGAAAAAACCCAAAATTAACATAACTTCTAGTATTAAATCTTCCACCTGATAAACAACCGAGATTGACTATGAAATTACAATATTTACAAGGCAAATTTTCTCTAATTTTTTCTTCAAGGGCACTACCCCTGAACCCCTGCCAAGTCCCCTCTCCCCCTGGTGACACTAGTGGGGTGGGGGGGGTAAGCCCCCCCACACCCCCCGTAAGGGATTGACATCCAAATGCAGCTGAAACAATACCTCTGAATCAAGAAAATAATCAGGCTCCACACCCAACAAAAGAGAGAATGAAGGGGAAGATAAAAATGAAGAAGACAAAATTTCAAATGAGACATGAAAATTAAAGTAGAAGGGAAAAGGGAAAGGATTTTCTTCAGCATGAATCAAAAACAGGAACTCTGGCCAAAAAACCCAGAAAAAACATCAAAAACAGTGCTAAAAACAAAAAATGTGTATATTGGAACGATGGTTTTCTTTTTAGGGTCAATTTTGAACATGTTTTAAAAATGGCAGTGAAAATGAATTTTTTGTGCAAAAATTATGCAAAAAACACCTTGAAAACGAAAAGTGTTGATACTAGAACTATGGTTTTTTTTTAGGGTCAATTTTCAACATTTTTAAAAAATTCCATTAAAACCCAATTTTTATGTGCAAAAAAACAATTGTTTTTGAGGAAAAAAACACACTAATGTTTTTGGTAGAATAACATTTTTCCTTCCTAAGTACAATTTCAACATGTTTTAGTAATGACGATAAAGATAAAATTATGGGATCTGAAACACATTAAAATTCTATTAATTTTCATCGATGTTGTTAAACAGATAATAACATCACACTAAAGAAAGCTAAAATTCTAATTGTTTTCAACCATAACATTAAAGATACAAAAAAATTTGGAAAATTTTCAACCATAAAATTAAAAAACCATGACATTATGAACAAATTACTTGACTAAATTAATCAAAATGTCATTATTTGTAGATTGAATGAAACATACATTATATCTTTAATTTATTGTTGCATTGTAGATATTCTAAACAACAAAAATCATCATAATTAAAACATATAATCCAATAATATAAAAATTACTCATAACTTCTGATTTAACACCATATGGAAATTAAAATTTTTATTTCAAGATACGAAGCAAACATCATTTATATAAATTGTCTTAGAAAATTATTCAAAATCACTCATATTTTCTTGCATACCATCAGAATTCACATCTTTAGATGAATGACTCGATGCAGATGAAGATGTTCCATATTTTTCTCTTTCATCAACTAGTGCCCCATCTGAGTCCACATGCATTCCCACCATTTCAAGTTTCAAAATTTTTCTGGATCTATGACTAGTTTCAGCACACTCCCATCTCAATAGTGTTCCTTCTCGTAACAACCTTTTCAGAATCTCTATCATCTTGAAGCAAAGAGTTCCTCTCTTTGTTAAATTGAATTCATAAACAAGTATGTCAACATCCTCCAATTTTAAGAGGTTTTTGCAGTGACAATTTATATTTGTACCCTTTCTTTTTCTCTTTCTGCCAATTTTTTTATCAGCTACCATCTATGGCTTATAAACACCATTGAATGGGTGTGTATTTTTGGCATACCAATGTACTTCAACACCTATAACATCTTCATTTTCTATAAAGACCTTTATAACCTTAGCAACCCAGAATGGATAGCCATTAGGATCTCCATCTGCTAGCACTACGATCATGCAACCCTCCTTAATATCCTGTACTGAACCCCTGTAAAGGTCTTCCAGGGCTTCATGTTGTGCACGAAATCTTCTGGAACCAATATACACATCTTTTTCCTCTGTCTGTGAAGAATAAATAATACCTTGAGATTGTTGCTGTTCAACAATCTTTCTTTCCTCATGTTCATTTGACACATTTTGTGGCCAAATAAATGGATTTTTCAAAGGTATATCTTCATTTGTTTTTCTTGAAATGATATCACTTTGATTATTGAAAAATGACGCCCACCAAACTGAATCAACAATGTCAAAGTACTCATATGTATATCTAATACATTTTTTAATTATTTCTAGTCAATCAGAATAATTTATATCTCTATTCTGTCTGTGTGCATTATGAACTTCACCAATTGATTGTAATAATAATATATTTGATGCAAATATTGGATGATTTGGAATGAACTTCAAAAATTCCAAACCTGATGATGGTGCCCATTCTGTAGTAGTTGAATACTTCTTTCCCCATATTAGTGTTTTCCCATCAATTTTTTTTATACAAAATTGATGTTCGAAGCTAATGTCATTAAGTTGCTCAATGCATTTCTCCTCACCATGTGATCCCAGAATAAACCTTTGCATGTCAACAATTTCTTCCAACACAACAAAAGTAGGCTCTAGCATGTATGATTTATTAATACATGAAATTAATGATGGCAAGATCCCAACTTCCTTCCTCCTTAATGTGACTGAAAAATAACTGAATATCTGATCAATATGGTCATGAGTGTGCCCAACAAGAAGGAAACCAACCTTTACCTTTTGAAAAATTCTCAATTCAACAAGCATGTTTAGATATCGAAAGACAACCTAAATTTTTGTTTTCTGGCAAGTGTTGTTCAATTGTAGATACAAAACTTCAAGAAGATTACCATAGCAATAAGAAAGAGCATCATGAATTATGGTTATTGTTAGACTTGCATCATTATGAATATTTGGAGCTGTGAAGTACACCCTTAGCAATATTTTTCCATTGAAGACCATACAACCGACCAAGTGCTATTGAATAAAATTTTCCTCCTATAAATTTTTGGGTGTGCAAACAAAATGTGGTAAAAGTGTTTTCCTCTGGTCCATACCATCAATTATCAAACCCAAATATTTATTCGGATTATCCTAACACTTTTTTCGATGCTTGTACAACTCTATCCTTTCACTTGTTTGTTGTTCGCAATGCTCCTGAAGTTCTTTGACAATGGAATCTACACAACATAAAAGAAATTCCTTAATAAATACGTTTTCATAGTTGATGACTATACAATTTTAAAAGTTAAAGTTATGAATGCTTACCTCTTTCTGACCCTTCACATTTATCCCTTTTTTATTTAAGAGAAGCACGGGTACTGCAAATCCCCATATTTGTCTTAGGAATACAGACATTATTGAATTCTTTCTTCCATACCTTCACAAAATATTGATATGTAATAAATCGACCATGTCCCTCAGAACCTTCTGCATATTCTTTGTATAAGTTGTAGATTTCTCATCTTGAAAAATTATCTGGAATATCTATTATCTCTCTATTTGGCATACACTCTCCATGCTTAGAAAATAAATCTTTCATCTATGACATTGCAATGTTTGATAATGGTTGAAACTGTCATTTCTGACGTATTGCTGAATAAAATGTGGGAGCATTTTCCAAATTTTCTTGGATTCTTGAGAGACACACAACCACCTTCACCATCGCACTGACACACCATCTAACATCTCTCATCCCGCACATAAAACCACACACGACACTATCATCACCTGGCATCGTAATTTGTGCCACCACATAACTCATGAAATTTTCATGCTTTTATTCATTAACTTGAAATATCTCTTCCTTTTCTCTAATGCAAACTTGAAATCCATATGTTTCAAACAATCTTTCTGACAACATTCGCTTGAAATGAGAGTGTCGATAGTAATTCTTCTCATCAGATATTCTACTCTACCCCTTGTATAACTAGAACGTCTTGGATTGATATGAAAAGGTCTACTCCTACTCCTTGATACAATATTTCCTTGAAACATCTCCATCATTGGATCATCATCTGTATAAGCATTTTCATCATCATTTTGAGGAATGTTATCCTCACTATGATGAGTTGTGCTTTTGAAATATTGACTTGGAGGATATTCTTCATATTCCCCTTCTTCAGTGCTACTGTCATAGTCCTTAGAATTAGGACTAAATGGAAAATTTGACTTGATGTTTATTGGATATTATTCCTCATGTGCATTGTCAGTATTGCTCTCATTGTCCATAGGATTAGGACTACATCGAAAATGTGATTGTTTACTTACTGAAAATTCTACATCCTATATTTTGTCACTACTACTCTCATAGTCCTTAGGATTAGGACTAAGTGCTTCATCCTATCCTTCATCACTACTACTCTCATACTCCTTAGGATTAGGACTAAGTGGAAACTGCGACTCTTTATTTATTTCAAAATATTCATCATGTTCTTCATCACTGCCGCTCTCATAGTCCATAGGATTAGGACTAAGTGGACACTGTGACACTCTATTCATTTGAAATTCTTCATCATGTTCTTCATCACTGCTGCTTTCATAGTCCATAGGATTAGGAATAAGTGGACAACGTGACACTTCATTCTTTTGAAATTCTTCATCATGTTCTTTATCACTACTACTTTCATAGTCCATAGGATTAGGACTAAGTGGCCACTGTGGCACTCTGTTCAGTTGAAATTCTTCGTCAATGCTGCTCTCATAGTCCATAGGATTAGGACTAAGTGGACACTGTGACACTCCATTCTTTTGAAATTTAACATCATGCTCTTCATCACTGTTGCTCTCATAGTCCATAGGATTAGGACTAAGTGGACACTGTGACACTCCATTCTTTTGAAATTCTTCATCATGCTCTTCATCGTTGTTGCTCTCATAATCCATAGGATTAGGACTAAGTGGAAACCGTGACTCTTTATTTATTTGAAATTATTCATCTCGTCTTTCATCAATGCTACTCTCATAGTCCTTAGGATTAAGGCTAAGTGGAATAATTGACTCTCTATTCATAGTGGAAGAATTTCCGTTATATTCATCAATATGAAAAGAGTTGTTACGCGATGAAGATGTTGATGCTTCACAAAGAAAAACTTCACTATCAGAAGAATCCATGCCTTTCAAATAGAAAAGGTTGAATGATACAAATGAAGACTCTCCTAATGATAATATATAGCTTAAAGAATGACAATTTCCCTAAAAAAAAATTCGCCAAAAAATTTCCCTCCAAACATTTTGTTTCATGTATTTCCCTCCATTATTTTGTTCTACAATTTATTGAAAAATTTTAAATAAAATTTTCTTATGAAATAAACCTTTTAAATTAAAATTGTAAATTAAATCTTTTTCCTAAATTAATTTATTACTTAAACTATATAATATATACTAGACAATCAATTTTTTTTTTTTTTATTATACCTTCTCAAACAAATTAATTCCACATTCACCGTGCTATAAAACAATTCCGTAATGTTCGCTTTATTATGATTTCCTATATAGCCATAACAAAATTTACATGTTAAAATTTATAAAAACAAATTAATCCCACATTAACCATACGGTAAACAATTCTATAATTTCCCCTATATAATAAATTTCATTATCACTCTTCCTCACATCACATCAAGGTTTTCTGAGGTTCGTTGAAAGACTTGGAGTGAATTTATGGAGCAGTTACATTGCTATCAAAAACATATTCAACGAAGGATTATCCCATTTGAAAGGTCAGTTAATTTTGTTGTTGTGCAAGTTTTAAAATTAAATAAGTTTATTGATTTTTTCTTAGAAATTAAATTTTTTTGTGGGACAAATTTACCCACTACGTCTACAGTGGGCGTGGTGGGCCCGATCATGCTCCTAACAGCCCAACTAGCCTATGGGTGAGGGGAGGGGAGGCCAGATGCCCAGCACCCCGCCCCACCTCGATAGCCCAACAGCCGACTAGGGCAGCGAGTCATTGAGCCGTCGGGGTGGGGTGGGTGGGCTAGCGCCCAGCCCACAACCTCACCCTGGCTGCCTAACAGTCAGCTAGGGCAGCGGGCCATTACGCCGCCGCGCTTGGGGGGGAGCTGGGCGGGGTTGGGCATGGGTAGGGGGATGGTTGTTGGACTGTCAGGCTGGGGTAGGGGGGCTGGGCCCAACTGCTAGCCCGGGTGGCCGACCGATTTTTGGGGCAGGGAAACAGTGTGCTGTACTTTTTAAATTTCTTATTTATTTTTATTTTTTAATTGTTATGTTTTACAAAAATAATTATCATTTATCATTTTGTTTGTTAATTTAAGCTATAATTTTTTTGTAATTTATTGATTTATATATCTTCCTTTTTTTCAGGATAATGGCATCAAAGAAGATTTTTGTGAATCTTTTTAGACCAAATACTATTAAAGGTGGATCGTTAAAAACACTATTGAATGAACCAAACCTAAGCTAATAGCTACAAATCTTTCAAGTGCCTCAAACGATAAGAAAATTTCATACTAGAAGTAATCAAAAGAAGTGAAACTTCCAACAAATGTCTGGTATGTGAAAGATAGAGAAAGCCAAGATATGTAGATATATCTATATGTTGATATACCTAATGATAATGGAATTTATGAGGTGCTGGGAAAGGTCATAGACAGGTGTTTGGTACTAGACAGTGATGTAGTTTACATACTTACAAAACCACCCAAGTCACATGAAAGGATTAAATATCAGTTATTATATTCAGTGTACGACACGAGAGAGGTATCTACAAAATTGTGTAAACAAATCGTAAATGATATGACACAAAATATCGTAAGTATTGTTATTTATATTTGTGTTTTGCATTTTTGTAAATGTCTCATTCTATTTTTATAACTTTGTTTTTATTGACATATGATATTTTGTTTGGCATAATTTTGTTGAAAGTGTTTCAATTATGTTGGGAGGCATTCATTTTCATGGAGCATGATATTATGAAAGTTGTCAGCAGTTTCTAATCAGTGCCAGAAGAAGATAGGAAAACAAGCAAAAGGTAGTAATTCATGATGCTACAAAAATACATCCAAGAGATTAGAAAAATTGCATCTAGCGGATAAATCTATCAAAGGTAGACTAATTACTTTTAAAGATGAGGAAGTTGAAACTGAAGCTAAAGAATATGTTGTCATTATCGAGGATGACATTAGAACTGATGTTAGAAAGGAGAAGAGCCGTAAAAGACCAAAAGTAACAATGCCCAAGAATAAATCTGTTTTAGTTAATGATGAGAATGTTATGACGAAGAAAAGTAAAGTTCAACATTCTCAAGTAGTCATTACCAATAGTGAAGATCCTAGTGAAAATTCAAAAGAAAGCAGAGAAATCATTACACCAAGAGTCAATTTATAGGATGGCATTATTAAAACAAAACAAAATGCCATTCAACAAAACTTGACAAAGATAAACTTAATTGAGGGTGGTCATACATTTCAGCTTAATGTGAGACAAATCCATAAGGCAAGTGAAGTGTTGGGTTGTGTTATATTCCTTCCACGACTAGCCTGTGTAGTTAACGGGGGGTTAGAGGGGGGCCAAAGGCCCCCCTTCGTTGCGACGATTGTGTAGCAGGGGGGTCACAAGGGGTTTGACGAGTGCAGGTAACCCCACTCTATGGGGTCCAGGGCAACGCCCTAGAAAATTTTGGTTTTGGACCCTATGTTAGGTTGGACGGACCCACCTATGGTTGTGTGCATTATTTTCGCACATGGTTTTGGTGGTGATGGTTTTCAGTCCATGGTTTTGGACACGATGGTTTTCGGTCCATGGTATTGGATGCTTCGTCATGTATAAATATGTATTATAACATTGGAAGGAACATATTGAAAAATCAATTTGGTAGTCTCGGTTTTGGGATCCAGGGGAAAATCTCTGTGTATATGTGTTTTATGTGTTATGCTCTCACATTGTTTATTTTCTGTGTTTTAGAATTCGTATGCAGGTAATTTCTGTACGGGGTTAAAACCTACATTTGGTATCGGAGTTGTTTTGGCTTCAAGGGGATGCCTTTATTACTGAGGGGTTTCGCTTAAGCCTGTGGTAGACCCTGTTCAGTGGGAGATCTGCGAGATCGATTCTAGTGGTGAAAGAAGATGGTGAGTAGTGGAAAGATAGAGATCGAGAAATTTAATGGTCAGAGTTTTGAGATGCAGAAACTAAAGATGGAGGATTTTTTGGTGGATAAAGATCAGTGGATCGCGGTAGATCTGGGTACTAAACCAACGGGAGTGTCCGATGAAGAATGGAAGAAATTAGATCGGAAGGCAAAGAGCACAATACGATTGTGTGTGTTAGATTCAATATTGCTAAATGTATCAGGGGAAGCTACGATGAAGGCTTTGTGGGACAAGTTAGGCACTTTGTACCAATCTAAGTCTTTGGTGAATAAAATGTTCCTGTGGAAAAGGCTGTATAACCTGACGATGAAAGATGGAGACTCGGTGACAGAGCATCTAAACGCATTTAATATTGTGGTAAGTCAGTTATTATCTGTTGATATTAAAATTTCAAATGAAGATAAGTGCATCAGTTTGTTGTGTTCTCTACCAAATTCATGGGATAGTCTGGTTATTGCAATATGTAACAATGCAAGTGCCTTGCAGTTTGATGAAATAGTCTCATCCTTACTAACAAAGGAGATGAGACGGAAAAATATGGAGAGCTCGAATGGTGATACCTTGTCTGTACGAGGACGGTCCCAGAACAGAAACAAAAATAAGTCATCGAGTGGGAGATCTAAATATAGAAGGAGATCTAAATCTCCAGGAAAACCTGTAAAGGTGGTGTGCTAGAAATGCGGAAAGGAAGGGCACTAAAGGGACTGTAAATTTAAAGCTCATGATAAAGGAAAGGGATCTGATGATGCTCCTTCTGCAGAGGCGAAAACCTCCTCAAATGAAGGTGGGGATGTGTACTTATCTTATTCAAGTACACATGTAGATCATGAGGCATGGTTGATTGACTCAGGTGCATCCTTTCACTTCACTCCCCATAGAGAGTGGTTCTACGAGTATGAGAAATACAATGGTGGTGATGTCGTCTTAAGGGATGATAGGAAGGCTAGAATCATTGGTCGCAGAAAATTAAAGTTGAAGTTGCAAGGTGAAAGGGTTAGAACACTTCTGTGTGTTCTGCATATTCTTGTATTGGCCAGAAATCTGATTTCTGTAAGCAAGTTGGATGATGCAAGTGTAAAAATAGTGTTCGAGAAGGATACCTACAAGATGGTTCGGGGAGCACTGGTATTGATTTGGGGAGTTCGAATTAGAACTATGTACAAGAAACAAGGTAGCACTGTTGTTGATGGGTGCAACAGTTTTGCGGTTCCTGAAAGTGGAGTAGAAAATCTAGTGGTCTCTGGAGAGAAGAGTATGTTGTGGCATCAAAGGCTTAGACATATTGGAGAGAAGGGCCTTCGAATACTTCATGGTAAAGGTATGGTAGAAGGTATGAGTAATATCTCTCTGGATTTTGATTTCTATGAAAATTGTGTATATGGGAAGCAGAATTGGGTGAGTTTCCCCTCTGGTGGTAAGAGGGTGAAACAGATATTAGAACTTGTGCATAGTGATGTGTTTGGACCTGTGAAGGCTGCATCACTGGGTAAGTTTGTGTACTATGTATCATTTATAGATGACTTCTCAAGGAATACATGGATATATTTCCTTAAGAAGAAATCTAAAGTCTTTGACAGGTTTAAAGAATTTAAGTCTCTGGCGGAAAACCAGACAAAGAAGAAGATAAAGGTGTTGAGGACAGATAATAGTGGAGAGTTTTGTAGTAAGGAATTTGAAGAATTCTGTAAGAAGTGTGGTATAGCACGATAGAAGACTATTCCATATACACCTTATCAAAATGGAGTTGTAGAAAGAATGAACAGGACGTTGATGGAAAGGGCAAGAAGTATGCTTAGTGGTGCCGGGTTAGGACAGGAATTCTGGGCAGAGGCAGTGGAGACAACATCTTACTTGGTCAATAGATCACCTTCATCAATGTTGGAGGATAAGACTCCACATGAGGTATGGGCTGCTAGGAAACCCTCTCTTTCACATCTGAGGGTATTTAGATGTGATGCATATATACATGTTCCATAGAAGAAATGAACCAAGTTGGATAGTAAATCTGAAAAGTGCATCTTTATTGGGTATAAGGATGGTTTAAAGGGTTATAAGATTTGGAACCCAGTAACAAGGAAGGTTTTGTACAGCCAAGATGTGGTGTTCATAGAGGTGAAAGATGTTATTAAATATGAAGTCGAACCAAAGGAACCTGAGAAGATAGAGTTTGAGCTAAAGGAGGAAGAATCAGACTCTGCAGTAGAGGAGGAATCAGAAGATGAAGAGCCACAAACTCTAGGTGTGAGAAGATCAGTTCGAGAAAGAAGGCAGCTAGAAAGGTATAGTCCATCTGCTTTCTGTTCAAATTTTACTTTATCTATTACTGATGATGATCCCAGAACTGTGAAGGAAGCAGTAGATTCAGAGGATGGAAAACTCTGGAAAGAGGCCATGGTTGATGAAATGGCATCTTTGCACAAAAATGAGGCTTGGGATCTGGTGGAGTTTCCAGCTGGAAGGAAACCTATTGGCAACAAATGGGTGTTTAAGAAGAAGACAAATGCAGAAGGAAAGGTAGAGAAATACAAAGCTTGGATGGTAGCAAAAGGTTATTCCCAGGTGCTGGGAATTGATTTTGGTGATATTTTTTTTCCTATTTCCAAGGTAACTTCTATTAGATTACTTTTATCTGTTGCTGCTAGTTTTGATTTTGAGGTAAAACAGATGGATGTGAAGACAACATTTCTTCACGGGGATTTGGAAGAGGAGATCTACATGAAGTAACCTGAAGGTTTTATGGTGAAGGGTAAGAAAGAACTGGTATGCAAGTTAAAGAAGTCTCTATATGGGTTAAAGCAGTCACCAAGAATGTGGTATCAAAAATTTGATACATTTATACAGGGACTTGGCTTCACCAGAAGTAAAGCATATCACTATGTGTATTTTAAATTAATTGGTGATCGTGTTAGTTATCTCGTCTTGTATGTGGATGATATGTTGCTAGTTGGAAATGACAAAGAAATTATCTAGGATTTGAAGACCTAATTGTCCTACAAATTCGACATGAAAGATCTTGGTGATGCAAACTATATTTTGGAGATGGAAATTAAAAGAGACTAGGAAAAGAGGAAGCTCTGGTTAAACCACAGGAAGTATGTCGAGACAATACTGCAGAGGTTTAATATGCAGGATAGTAAACTAGTGAAGGTTCCTATTCCTATAGGTGTAAAGTTATCTACTAAATAGTGTCCCAAGACACAGGAAGAGGAAGATGACATGTCCCGTGTTCCATATGCAAGTGCAGTCGATAGCTTGATGTATGCAATGGTTTGTGCTAGACCAGACATTGCACATGCTATGGGAGTATTGAGCAGGTTTATGTCAAAACCAAGAAAGGAGCATTGGACAACAGTGAAGCGGGTTTTCAGGTATTTCTGTGGCACTAGTGATTAAGGTTTGTGCTACCAAGGAAGACCAGGATTGGACAGAGTGTTGGATATTCATGTCTTTGTTGATGCAGACTGGGCTGGAGATCTAGATCAGAGAAGATCTACAAGTGGGTATGTATTTAACCTATTTGGAGGTCGTCAGTTGGATGAGTAAGAAACAATCTGTAGTGGCACTATCAACTACAGAGGCAGAATACATGGCAGCCACTCATGCAAGCAAGGAAGCAATTTGGTTGCAGAGATTGTGTTCAAGTATGGGGTTAGGACAGGGAGCTATAAGGATAGACTGTGAAGCCAAAGTGCAATTTTCTTGGCAAAGAACCCTGCTTATCATCAAAGACAAAGCACATTGATGTTCAGTATCACTTTGTGAGGGATATGATAGAAGACAAAAAGGTGTTGCTGGTAAAGGTGGACACTTTGAAGAATACTACAGATGCATTGAAAAAATCTGTGATCTTTGAGAAGTTCTCTTGGTGTAGAGAAACAATGGGCGTTTTAGGGCTAGAAAAATGACTAAGCTCTCCTGTGGCCCCCTATGGAAAGAAAACAACAAGTGGGAGATTGTTGGGTTGTGTTATATTCTTTCCACGACTAACCTACGTAGTTAACGGGGGATTAGAGGGGGGGTGGAGCCCCCCTTTCGTTGCACCGATTGTGTAGCGAGGGGGTCACAAGGGGTTTGAGGGGTTTAGGTAACCCCACTCTATGGAGTTCGGGGCAGCGCCCCAGAAAATTTTGGTTTTGGACCCTATGTTAGGTTGGGCGAACCCACCTATGGTTTTGTGCATGATTTTTGCACATGGTTTTGGACGCGATGGTTTTTGGTCCATGGTTTTGGACGTGATGGTTTTTGGTCCATGGTATTGGATGCTTCGGCATGTATAAATATGTATTATAACATTGAAAGGAACATAATGAAAAATCAAGCTAGTAATCCCAGTTTTGGGACCCAGGGAAAATCTCTGTGTATATGTGTTTTATGTGTTATGCTCTCACTTTGTTTATTTTCTGTGTTTTAGAATTCGTATGCAGGTAATTTTTGTACAGGGTTAAAACCTACATGAAGGACAATGTAAATATCAAATCAGAAATCCACACCACCTGCATGTTCACAACTTGAATACATTGATGAGGTACAATCCATATGCTCATGTGGTTAATTATGTGCTTCCTGTTGATCCAGTTTAAGTTCCCAAAAATGAAGCATTTGATAAGTCTAAATGTTTTGAATACAATTATTATGTGCTTGGGGGGAACCATTCTGTATAAGCTCAAAGACAATTGATGGAGGAATATTCGAATAACCCACATTTTGAAACAATGAAATGTATCATTTCTGCTGGTTTATCAAATACAAAAGCAAAGTTAGTGGCATGGGATCATAATTCAGATAATGAATATAGGATGTCTATGACTTTCATCCAAAGGGTTAGATTTATTCATAGTGAATTTGAAGAAAAATGTGGTGGGGATAAGATAAATCTTACTGTATATTTCTGAAAGGAATGTTCTATGGAAATAGGCTATCAAATTAAGGAGAAAATCAGTTCAAACGGCGACAGAGTAAATACTGATTTATTCAGAGGTATTGACAACATTTTCCAGTTGGCATTTAGAAATAGAGAGATATGGGAATTTATTAATGATATTTTTAGCATGTGGGAGAACATTGGCACTAAAACCCAAAAGGTTAAAAGGTCTAAACCATTGATATGTACCAACAGTAAATCAAGTCCTGAAATGAAGCAACTTCCAGAAGATATGACTATCACACCTTGGAGAGCATTGCAAGGAGTGAAGGATGAAAAACTTATCAAAGAAATATTATTTCGTGTGAGGTCAGGGGAATTATCATTGGAAGAAATGTCTAAGGAATTTCAAGAGTAAGTTTGTTAAATTATTTTTACTTATTTCTAGATTATAATTTTCTTTTAAATATTAAATATTGTTCTTGGTAGTATTTGTTGTACATATCATTATATTAACTTTTTTTTACTTTATCTATGTAGTCACAAAATTTACATGAAAATACAAGAACAAATGGTTAAATTGTTGAATGAAGATAGCTGGGATGATGTTGTACGCAACTATCCAAATTCACGTTCTACATCAACATTTTTTATTTTTTTTAATCTTGCATTTAAAAAGGTATGTTGATTTATACATTCATTTTTATTCATTTGTATACTATTTTTATTTTATAAATTACACATATATTTGTTTATTTTAGTAAAGATGAGGAAGGATGCAAATGGAGCACCAGATAGTTTCAGAACCTTTATTGAAAAAATTAAGATCAAAAGACTAAAGAAGGAATGCCTTAGGAATGTTGAAGTTGATCCAACTCTCACTCATTTCATTTGGAATGGGATTGACACTATTCAATATCAAGTAATACAAGGTGACTGTGAAGACATTGCTAAACTCATACCTAAAAGGGATTATGCCCTAGTTATTGTAGATATTCCCCATGGTTTTAATATTCCAAACATTGACTATGATAGTGACCCTTATACTTATCAAGCTCTTAATAAAGTTGTTGTGGGATTTCTAGAAGTCACATCATCACCATTATGGAGATTTGTGACATTTCATTCAAACACACAATTGGCAATGTTATTGTTAAGCTTCAAAGGGAAAACAAGCTAAAGGATTCAACTTACATGGTAAGACGTTGAAAATGTATATTTGGTTAATGTTAAAAAATTAATTTATGTACAAGTTAATTGAACTTTTACTATTTCATGTAACAGGCAAAAGTCAAATCTTCTTAACCGTGAAGATCAACCATTTATAAATGATTGTGAGTTCATCCATATTGATAGTTGGGAAGAATATGATAGCTATATGTCTATGATTTTTAATCGGGTAGATGGAAAGAGTCATAGCAAAGTACTGGCTTATGATGTTGTTGTGAGAAAACTAACATATGAAGACAAAGAAGAAAAATGAGAGATAGAGATAGTTAACATTTATAAAAAACCACAGTTATTGATTAACTATATTATAGACATATGTTCAAATGAAGGAGATTGGGTTCTTGATTTATTTTCTAGCTCAGGTAAGTTTTATTATATGAAATTGAATTTCAATATCTTCTTTCTTAATTTATATGTCATTGTACTAATTTATTTCATTATTTCTTTTGTGTTTGATAATTAGGTGCAACGCAAGCATGTTGCCTTTAAAATGGAAGAAATTACATTGCCATTGAAAAAGATCCAATATAGTGCAATTTTGTTAAGAAAAAAATTAATTCTCTTCAATTTCTTCCAGATGCAATGCAAGAAATTGGGTTGAAAAAAGGGGACTTTAGTGAATCACGTGTGGCAAAAAAGGCAAAGGAACCTCAACCACCATTACATGGAATGATTGGAAAGGCATACATTGGGAGATTCGCAGACATCAAAGATCCATTAGAAGAGGACAATGAGCAAAATGAAGTAGAAAATATTGTGGAAGAAAAAAATGATGAAACTCTACAGGATGAAGAGTTTGGATTACGTGATATTGTTGATTAAATTTAAGTTATGCTTGGAAATCAAACTCATTTTTTGTAAGTATTAATTAGTTATACTTGTAATGTTTTGACTTTGACATTTGATGAGAAGAATAACCATTCAATTAATGTTGTTATGTATTCAATATTTGTATTATGTGGTTTTCGCATTAATTTTTATGTTCATTATTATTTTTTGAAAAAAACAGTAATTATTATTATTTTTTTGACATAAAATCCATAAAATATATATATATATATATATATATTATTTGACCATTTTTAGTTAATATTTTCCTAAAAAAATTGTGATTTTGCATGTCATTCTAGCAAAAATTAAAAAATACTATCAAATATGTATTTTTTAGTTATATTTATCTTGAAAAATGTTATTTTTATGTCAATTGTTTAAATTATTATTGTTTTTTTTTAGAGACATTATTTCATGTGCATTGGAAATTAATTAACCGATGTATAAATATTGTAAAATATCGAAACTTCAAAATATCAACCTTCTTCTTTAAATATAAAAAACAATAAAAACCTCACTTCAAAAAAAAAAAAACAAGAAAATATGAAAAAGAAGACCACTTCAAAAATTGTTAAATTTAGAAAAGAATTATTTACATTTCATACATTAGAAAATTTAAAGTCAAAAAATAGGTCTTTTAGAAAAAGGGAATGCAGAATCACCACTTTTTAAAATCAACATGCAAATCACTAACATTCTAAAACGTAATGTACAAAGTGCCAAAAACTATGCTCTAAAAAAAATATGTGTGTTCTACTTCGCCCCTTTTCAAAATCGGGTCACTTTTTTGCTATCTCTATGAAACGGGTAACAATATCAGTTCATGTTTCAAAGTTTACATTGTTCAAATCTAAAAGAAATGGCGGGAACTAAGTTCTTACTAATCTTACAACCATCATCTCTATTCAGATTTCCAGAGTATTTTTCAATCTCAGTGGATTCTATGAACTTCCTATGATGATAGTGCCCATTTTTTTATAGGATCATGTAGTCTTCAATATGAATATGTCATTTGGTTTTCTTAGCATGCTTAACTAGAGCTGAGGAACGAGACCTACCATGTTTAATGTCTTCCACATGCTCTAGAATCCTTTTCTTAACATATCTTCTTGTCTCGCCAACATAGGGAGCCCCTCAAGAGAACGACATTAAGTATACCCCTTTCATGTTTGAAGGGTCAATAGGATCCTTGACAGATTTCAAGATACCACTAATGTTGCTTAATGGCTTGAAAGAAGTAGGAACTTGATTCTTCCTTAATATGCGAGAAATTATATCTATGGTTCCATGGATAAAGGAAAGTTGAACATTGGTGATAGGATCAAGAAGGTCACTCTTTTATCTAAAACACTAGCTAGATTTTTGGAATGCCTTGATGCCTTGGTTTTTCTTATAGAAACAAATCATTAAAACTATTAAAAATTCATTTGTTTTGTGAGCAAAACCCAAACCTTCACCCAAGCTCCCATCCTCTCACTACATCCATCCAAACAAGCTCCACCACCATGTAACTTGTAGGTCACCCCACCAAAGGTGGACACCCTTCCATTGTTCCCATCCACACAGACTCCACCACCATGTTGTTGTTGAGGTGGCCCATGGCCAACTAAATAGTGGTTGCTTGGATAAACATGGCAGAAGGAATGGGAATGTAGGTGGAGGGGTCACGCAATGCTCATTCCCAAAATACATGAAATTTTTAATATTTTTAATGTTTTCTTTCATTAATTTTTTTAATTTTAAATAGTTTGTTATCATTATTATTATTATTATTATGTAATTTATATTTTTTAAGTATTTTTTAATGTTGTTTTTAATTTCTTTTTAATTTTTAATTTTAGTTTTAAAAAGTGTTTTGAATTTAGTTTTTAAAAGTGTTTTTTTGTGTTTTTTATTTGTTTTATTTTGTTTTGTATTTGAAAGTTATTTTGATGTCTTTTTTTTTTCCTTTTTTTAAAATTTAATTTGGAAATGTGTTTTCGTTTTTACATATAAATTTGGATTTTATTTTAATATAAAATTTAGAAAATATGATTATGGATTTTTTTGAATTATTATTATTATTATTATTTTATATTATTATTTCTGAGAAATTTAAAAACACATTTATGTATTTTTTATTTTCTTTTTCTATCCATTTAATTTTTTAATGTAAATGCAACACCCTCCTCCCACATCTACCCAAGTAACCATGCTAACCGGGGTAAACATGAGATGAGAGGTTACTATGATCAAATTCAACCTCATATGTGACCTTAAGGCAGTGGAATCGATGGAATATCATACACATTCATCCAACATCATCAACAGAGCCCTCAGGAGATAATTCAGCCACTCAGACAGCTTGTCTCTAAGCCCCACTATTATTCTAGACCTCTTAGGCCATAGTCGCTCTCTTGTTTTTTAAATGTCTTCAACCTTCATTCTAATTTGATGATATCTTGAATGAAGATCTAGCTTGGTGAAGTAAATTGCTCCATGTAATTCATCCAACAATTCATTAATAATAAGAATGGAAAATTTATCTTTGATAGTGAGCTTGTTGAGCTCCCTATAATCTGGACACATATGCGATGATCCATCCTTCTTGTGCACCAATACTACTAGAGTAGAGAAAGAACTTTGACTAGGTTGAATTATACCAACCTCTAACATTTCTGCAACCATATGTTTAATTTCACTCTTTTGGACATAGGGATATATGTAAGGCTTGATGTTTGGAGGAACACTTCCTGGACTCAAATGAATAGCATCTTCATGATAATGAATAGGTGGGAGGCCATGGGGAGTCTAAAATAGCTTGGAATGATTTTCCAAAAAGTTTTCAAGATTTGGAGAAATAGATGATTTCGTTGTTTGAACATCCAGTGAGAATAATTGTGCAATTACGCCGTGTTGTTATTTCTTCAGAATCTTTGTCATGCTATTAGAGTTGATTATCTTTCTTTTTTTCCCTGTGATACCCCTTAATTCAGCTTATTCTCCTTCCCAAAAACAGTTCAAGAAAAGCTCTTGAAAATTAAAAGTTATTGTCCCCAAAGATTGTAACCATTAGACTCCTAGTACAACATCAACACCACCCATTGGTATGGAAAGCATTGGACTATTCAATACATATTCCCCCATGGTTAAGTTGATATTATGGCACTTTCTAGAGCAATTTATAGTTCCTCCATTTGCAACCATCACTTGACACTCTGATGTTGGATATAGAAAGCAATTCAATTCCTTGGTTATCTTACAATGAATAAAATTATGGGCACTACCCGAATCAATCAACACTATTACCTTTTTCTTCTTGATATATCCTTCTGCCTTGAGAGTCTTAGGAGTGGTAATTCCTGCTAATGCATCACAAGATATGGTCAAATTCATATCTTCTTTCTCAGGAGTTGGTTCTTGGTGTATATCATCCTCTTTTGATGTTTCTTGTTCCTTTCCTTCCTCCTCTTCACAATTTATGTAAAATAATTTCTTCTCAGGACACTTACGACCTTTAGTGTATTTTCTATCACAACTATAACAAATCCCTTTTGCTATTCTTTCCTCCAATTGTTGTGTTGTCAACCTTATAGGTTGTGGAAGACTAGGAGCAAAAAAACTTCCATTTTTATAGTTGTGAGTGGTAGGCTTCCTTGTTTCCATAAATTTTCTTGCCACCTATAATGCCTTCTCCAATGAATTAGGTTCCCAAAGGAAAAATTATTGTTGGATTTTATCCTTTAGAGTCCCTATGAAAACATCAATCCTATGGTCCTATAGAATATCATTTACCCTGATATTTAATTTTTGGAAGTCCTCAATGTGCTGCACTGTTGAACCCTTTTGTTTGATATTTATGAGTTGGCTAAAGAAGGTGTTTCTCTTTGTATCTTCATAAT
>APFE030363390.1:159051-185579 GCA_000404065.3 Pinus taeda | reverse complement strand
ACATCATTCCAATACTTATCACTATTTGGGCTATAAATTAAGTTCTATAAGGCCTCCATCTAAGATTGAAGAAGAGACCCTCACAAATGAAGGAAGAAGGAATAAGGCTGAGGAGAAGAGGATTGTTTCTAGGGCTAGAAACAGTCACACGTGTGGAAAATAAGAGGACAAGTCTTGAGCTGGTAAACAGTCCATGACATATCATTGTTTTGGTGAGAAATCAAGTCTACAAGGACTCCCAAGCCTAGCAAAGGAGCCTATCTCTCTAGCAAAGGTGGAAGGACCCTAATTCACTAACGGTACCTTCCACACATAAGAAAACTAGGCAGCAGAACAGCAGTACAGTCATACACCCATACGTCTTGAGCTGGTAAACAGTCCATGACATATCATTGTTTTGGTGAGAAATCAAGTCTACAAGGACTCCCAAGCCTAGCAAAGGAGCCTATCTCTCTAGCAAAGGTGGAAGGACCCTAATTCACTAACGGTACCTTCCACACATAAGAAAACTAGGGCAGCAGCACAGCAGTACAGTCATACACCCATACATCAAGAAGGATCTCACTTAAGAAATCTACTTGAGCAAGGGATAGAAGAGGAACACCTCATCTAGAAGGCTCACTCAAAGAAGGTTTATCTCTAGACAAGAATCAAAGGAGGAGGATGAAGTGCCAAGGAACAAAGTGCCGAAAGGAGGAAGCCTATGTGCCGGGGTACAAAGTGCAGAAAGGAGGAGAGGACTTGACTTGTGCTTGGAGGATATTCTAGTCAAGGGTCTAGGGTTTGGCCTTGATCAATAGAAGCTTCAATAAGAGAAATTCACTAAAGGGTTTTCCTCTCAAGAGAAGAGAGGTTTTGGCCGTGGCAGAGAGCCAACATCTTGTGTTCTTGTTTTTATATTTTGGTAGTAGTTTGATGAAGTACACACACATGCACAGATATGAAGAAGAAGAAAAATAAACTAACAAGGAAAAGTAAAAATAGTTCACAAATTGTTATCAAGTAACGAAGAATCACACTACACTACTTTGTCCTAGATTCTTCAACGGTATTAGGGTATGGAACTCGTATTCAATCAAAAGCACCAATCCCTCTATGTATCTTGATGTTAGTGACATTGGTTGTCGAACTCCTCTATTATGACCCTACTTAAAATGTACCCACTCAAACAAAATCTTGACTTGACATGCTATGTTTTTCTATCTTATGTTAATGCTTAGAGGGTGATATTAATGACAAAGATCTTGATTTTCCAACAAGACTCAAAAATTAGACATTTCTCGTGGCGGAAAGAGGCCTAAGCATTAGCAATAGATAATAGATTTACTCGTCTTTTCTAGCTTCTAGTAGTTTTTATAACTGTTTACTCTTTCATATTTATTATGATATTTTTTGTAAACAATATATGACAATTTAAGTTTGAAGTTTGAATTTGGAAATTATAACTCATTGGTAATGAATTATGAATATGATGGTTCGTGAAAGTTGAAAGTTGTTTCATTTCATTTCATTTTATACCATTTCATTTCATGCTAGAATTTTTATATAATTTTGATGATCAATGATGATAAATGTTTTGTATTGAATTTTGAAAGCTTGAAACTTTAAGATTGATGAAACATGAGACTCGATATGTTGTATGTTACTAACTTGTGGACATGGTTAATGAAGATTATTCTAGATGATTGATGTTATATGGTTCAATGCATGTTTTTATGCTCTCTATATCTAATTCATCATTCTACATGCTTTTGTTGACTTATATGCATCAAAATATACAAAAATATATATTATATAAAAATTTGCTCCCGATTTGCTCCCAAACCGGGAGCTTTTGAAAATTTGCTCCTCACTCCCGCTCCCAAGTACCCTTGGTATGGACGTTATTCTTTTGTGGTATGGACACATTCTTCTATGGTATGGTCTCGCTATTTGTCTGTGGTATGGACGCTATTCCTCTGTGGTATGGACGCATTCTTTGTTAGATTTTGGTAACATCGAAAGTGATCTAGCCTTGAAAATTGGTGGAGAGACTAAGGCACATGAGTTCTATAGAACCCAGAAATCGTTTGGTGAAATTCCACCCGAATTGTGTTTTAATAAAATAATTAATATTTTTAATGGAGTTCGACTTAGGGAAATTAAATTATTAATGGGTATTAATCAAAATATGGGTGAGAATGATCTAGAAGGTGGATCAATTCATGTTTTAATGTTAACCGTTGATTAAAGACTTAATCTTGGCCATTGATATGGACGTTATTCTTTTGTGGTATGGACACATTCTTCTATGGTATGGTCTCGCTATTTGTCTGTGGTATGGACGCTATTCCTCTGTGGTATGGACGCATTCTTTGTTAGCTTTTGGTAACATCGAAAGTGATCTAGCCTTGAAAATTGGTGGAGAGACTAAGGCACATGAGTTCTATAGAACCCAGAAATCGTTTGGTGAAATTCCACCTAGATTGTGTTTTAATAAAATAATTAATATTTTTAATGGAGTTCCTAAGTCTAAACTTAGGGAAATTAAATTATTAATGGGTATTAATCAAAATATGGGTGAGAATGATCTAGAAGGTGGATCAATTCATGTTTTAATTTTAACTGTTGATTAAAGACTTAATCTTGGCCATTGAAGAATCAACAGGAAAAGTATAAAATGGAAACTTGGGGTTCATTTCGAAAAACACACGAAGAGAACGAATTGATCTGGAGTTCGATTTCTGGAGCTAGGAAGCTAAGAAATTCGAACTAAATGATCATTCTGCAATAGAGGGGCAGTGAGAATCCGAGAGAAGGAATTTCCGTAGAATACTGACAGAGAGGCAGCGCAGTAGCCGGGAGAGTTGACATTGGGCTAGTCTGGGCCCATGTAGCCTTGACGCAAAGCTAGAAGGGCCAGTGCAGAGGAGAAAGTTCCCTGCCACGCAGAAGCCGGAACTACCGAGAACTGTCAGAACAGCCGGGACAGCTGACACAGAGAGCAGTAGAGTTGACGCAAAGCCTGAAAGGCTGACGTAGGGCCTACGCAGAGCCAACCAAAAGTAACCAGGGTTAGCTAGTCTTGTTTCCGGATCAACCAAAATTCCGCTGGGTGAAGTGAGGTAAAACTCACTCAGATTTTAGGCCAATATTTTCTCTGTAAAGGATTTCTAAATGAGCATCCTAGATTTGTATTTAGATATTTCTCCTGCATAATAATAAACCCTCAAAACTATTGCACTAGTTTTCCCACATTGGGTATTTCCGGAGACTTGTGTCCAAAAATAAGTGTGTCCTATGTATCTTGTTCTTTGCTCTGTTTTTTGTTTCATAAGATCAAATATTTAATTAGTGTAGGCTACATAAGTAATTTGCTTCAGTATTCAAAGAATAACTTGATGAATGTAATTTAAAAAATCAAGTAGGTGAAGTAGATTCGGAATTGCTGCAGTAGGGGCTCCTTGAGTGTAGGAATTTTCACATGGTATCAAAGTGTTGATTTTGTAACAGGAAGAGTAGATCAAGTACTGAGCAGTGAGGCCGAAAGCTGCACTTGGTAGTGATTCGAATCCCTTTGAAGGGATTGCGCAGTCCTTGCCGGGAAACAAATCCGAGGAAATCTCTCTGAGCGAGACGACAGAGAGGTATGATTTCCAGTTCATGAGTTTGCAGAGGCAGAGGGAGTGACACAAAGCCTCAGCACAGTGCTTGAAGGGCATAGTTTCTGCCAAGGCAGAAATCCGCTGGAAAAGAACAAAGACGCGTAGAAGGGGAATTTTCTCCTCAAAAAACTTTCCGTCAGAAAGTTCAAATTTCTCACTTGCTAAGTTGAGCAGTGCTAAGCATTAACTAGAGGAGTCAGTTGGGTGAGATGGCATCACATGGGCTCAAAGATCAGGACAGGTTGGATGGAGCCTCCAATTATGTCATATGGAAGACCAGAATCCTAGCTGTTCTGGAGGAATATGATCTTGAGGCCTAAATCAAAACTATTGTAGTTGTTCCTGCTGACAATGATCAAAAGAAGAAGTGCAAAGCCGAGCCGGGGAAGGCAAAGAGGCTCATTCTTGATGAAGTTCGAGATCATGTGGTCTCACACTTGCAGAGCAAGGATACAACCTGAGAGATGTGGGAAGCCTTGTCATCACTATATGAAGGCTCTTCTGAACAGCAGAAAATGTATTTAGAGCAAAAGTTACAGCGGACCTTGATGCAGAAAGGAGAAGGGGTCTCTATCTTCAATGTCTTCAGGACACCAGAGACCATCTTGCTCTAGTTGGGTCCACTCCTCAACCAACAACGATGGTGAGGATAACCCTGAATGGAGTCTCGGAAGAATGGCAAGTTTTTGTAATCTGCTAATGGATCTTGGATAAACCTCTAAGTCTAAAAGACTTCATATAAGAGGTAAAAGGTGCCAAATGGCACAAACGCTTTGTAAATCAGAGGAAAATGGAAGTCCAAGGAAGTTCCTAGAACTAGTCTCGTTGCAGAGATCCCTTCATTTCTGAATCCAACGCAACTTGAATGGGCGAAAACAGACTTCAAATGGAGAAGCTATCATAAAATGAAGTTGCCTTTTTCAAAGGAAAAAGAGGCAAAAAAAAATCCTTTAATAAGGGGTCTAAAAACCCTCTAAGTCTTCCAAATCTCCCAAAAGGGAAAAACCATCGCAAAAGGAGGACCTATTAACAATTCGGATTACACTATCGGGCTTTAAAAACATGAAGAAAACCATGAAATCGAGGCAATCAGAGGCTTAAACCAAAACTACACAAGGGTCGTCGGATCTGGCCGATCAACGGTCCAAATCCGATCGGCAATCGTAATCGGTGGTGGCTGTCAGAAGGTATCAAAGGCAGACGCACGATAGAACCGGGCCGATGCGATACCGCAATCGCCGATATCGGCAGATCACAATTGGCAAACACAATGGAGCGGGGCCTATGTATATAAGCGCAATGCGATATGCCGATCGCCGATGATCGGATCGGCGAATCGGTATCGGTGACGACCGGACCCGATGGGATAATAAAAGTTATTTCATGGGGTTTGAAATCCGCCAAAAGGCCTTTTCTTATGTATTTTCGTATATTTCACTATTAAACGAAATACAAAGGAGTTAAGCCCGATGCGATATTACGGACTCGAAAGGCTTCCGAAATACAAATGCATATAATTTCAAATCTGATAAGCGGGATTTTCCCATGTTTTTAATGTATTTTCTTAATACGAAGGGAAACCTTGGAACAGGCCAGTTGCAACTTGCGACAGCGACTAAGGGCGGACCCAACAATGTTATGAAGCGGAGTTATGAAACTTTGAAGTCCGGAATTGTGTTTTATGCAGCTTTTCTGTGTTTTGCAGCGTTTTCTTGTGTTAAGAGAAAACGATTGTTTCAAAGGATTGCAAGCGCCGATTGCCCCTTCTGTTACGGTATAGGCGGCATCCAACCCCGAGAGCGTTTAGCGATGATTGCTAACGCTCAAAGAAGGGATTTGAGCAGACCAAAGCGGGAAGAGAGAGAGCTCAAGAGGGACAATGAACAGGCAACATCAATTTGGCTTAAAAGGCCACAGAACAACAGAACGAGGGGACGGTTGATTTTTGTTGGGTTGTTGGTCGTTGTGGGAGTTGTTGCTGAAGCTGAGCACAAGTAGGCAGCGTTGAGACAGCAACGCAGAAGCAAAAGAGTAGCCTACGGGGTCACTTGGAAGCCAAGTGAAAAGCCAAGAGGGTTGTGAACTGATAGAGAGCCAAAGAAGCCAGAGCTGAAGAGCCAAGAGCCAAAGAGTCAGAGCCAAGAGCCAGAACCAAGAGCCAAAGAGCCAGAGTCAGAGCCAAGAGCCAGAACTAAGAGCCAAGAGCCAGAGCTTTAAGAGCCAAGGGATAAAATGGTGTCTGAACCCACTATTTATGTGTGGAACAGCAGGAGTTGAGCCAAAAAGCTTGTAAAAAGACTTATACCATAATCCCAGAGAGCCTAGTTGAATTAACTAGAGCTCACGAAGACGTAGCCCAAGTGTTGTGGGTGAACTCCAAATTATTATTGTTGTTCATGTGTTTGTTTTACTGCTGCATTGTCTCTGCTGCTTTATTTACTGTTATATGCATTTTATATCAGTTACAGCACATTAATTTACAGCACATAATTAGTTTAAAACAAATACAAGAATACACCTATCTTTTCAAGCATTTCTTATTTCCGCACTGGTTAATCAATAAGACTTGGGAAAATTTAATGCTTTGGAAGTGGGAGAGGTTCTTGTAAGTTAGACAAGAAGCCTAAGAGCCCCATTTTTAGATCAGGTGGTATCGGAGCTTAAGTTTGATTAACCCCACCTTCAAAGAAGGTTATATTAGAATGCTTGATTGATAGAGCAAAGACTGCTTGTCTGAAAGGTGTTTGAATAGCAAGAGGCTGATTGTATGCTTGTTTTGCAAATTGACTATTTTCTGAGTTTGCAAAGGTAAAGAGAAAGTTGTTGATAGCTCAGTCCAGGATGGACAAATAGGAAGAAGGGCTGAAGGCATTCTTCTATCCCAAGGACCTCAAGGCAATCCAAAGCACAAGAGGTTTGTTGCAAGAGGTTGCTTCAATAAGCTCTTTATTTATCTTGTTGAAGTTTTTTTTGTTCATTGGTATAATGACAACTTCTACAAGTGGGTCCTCAAATTCTGTGTTCTTCACAAGATTCCTTGATGAAAACATGAAGCAAGAATTGTCCACCATGATGGATATGGTGAGAGAAATGTATGAAGATGGAAGGAAAAGCAGCATGCTTAGAAAGCAGTTGAATTCCATGAAGGAAGAGAAGCAGTTGCTTGCTGACAAATTGCAAGAAATGGAGAGGCAACTTCATATTGCAAATATGAACCTGAAAAGAATGCATGTGTTGGAAACACAACTCTTTGTTGCCCAAGAATCCTTAGTCAAGTATTAGCTTGATGAAGAGGTAAACCATTCCAGCTTGTCCTCAAATTCCTCTAAGAATGCTTATATTGGTTCTTTTGAAAAACATACTAAAGGCATAGGTTCCAAGCTAATGTCCAAGACGGGCTATGAAGGAAAGGGCTTGAGAAAACATGCACAAGGTATTGTTGAACCAATAATGATTGAGGAAAGGCCTAAGTATTTGGGTCTTGGCTATGGACAGTCTTATGGATAGAGTTCCAAAGCTACCATGAAGGCCATTGAAACAGTCCCAAGGAGTTTCAGTTCATGTCCTCTACCTAAAAAGTGTGAAGGTTGTATTCAAGAGGAATGCAATGGCTTGAAACATCATTTGCAGGATACAGGTGTTCAAAAGCACACACTTGAACCAGAGAGATGGGAAGACTCTGATAGCCTTGAAGAGATTGATGGTGTTCCAAAGGGAGCTACTTCTTCACTCAATTCACCTCCTCATGAAGGCAATAAAGGTGAAAGAGGCAGGTGTAAATCTGGTTCTAAACACATTCCTTTTGATTTTGCAAAGCATGATGAATTTCCACATATGTATGGGAAAAGAATTGCATGTTCCTTTTGTGGTTTGGATAACCATGATGTTTCTAGATGTTGGAAGAGAATGGCCACATACAGGAAGCAAAAGAAGGAAAAGAAGCAAGAAGCCAAAGTTCCATTGGACAATGCAAATCATGCTATCAGGAGGATGCACATGTAGTGCACTTACTACCTATAAGCAAGGACATCTTGCTGCAAAATGTTGGACTCTGAATCCAACAATGCTTCTCACAAAGCTGAAGAAAGTGGAAAGAGAAGATGGCAGAAATGGAAGTGAAGATTCCATGAATGATGTGTCTCAAAATGATTCACATGATGATGCTGATGTGCAGACAAAGGTAGTACCTTTGAAAGGGATTGGTAAGGAACGATTAGACTTCTTATCCGATTGAGATTGCATGTCTATTGATGCATCTACATTATATTTCATTTCAGCTTCGAAAGTACAGTGTGCTTGAGTGAAAGTTGAAGGATGAAATGCATGCATGAGCATGAGATGCATGAACACAGGAATGTTGATGATTTCCTTGTTTTTGAACATGTATGTGTAATTAACTTGCAGGGTTGATTGCTTTGACATGCATGTGATGCCATGCTGACTTGAAAGAAGTTAACTTGGTCTCTATATGGAGATAATGATGAAAGTTCCATCTTTTGGAAAAAGAGTCCTAATGGTCTTTTTCTACATGCTTGACTTAAAGAGTCATTTGTTTAAAGGCATGTTTCGTGGGCTTGTTGTCTAGTCCATCATTTGTATGCAAATGTAAGACATGAAGGTGTTCACAAGATGTGAAAATCTGTTTCTTTTGTTGAAGCAGAAGTTTAGGCCATCCAGTTGTTGTCTGTAATTCTGTTGTTTTTAACAGTTGTTGTTGAGAGCCTTTCAAACAGGTACAAATGGAAGTTTTGTGGAGCAGATGTACTTCACATTTGTTTGAGCCACCCTGGATCAATGATCAAGGCAAAGAAGTTCAAACCACCTTCTATGACTAGTTCAGCAGAAGTTCTGCAGGAAGGCAAGGAAGAAGACAATTCTTCCGAGGAAAACCAGCCCATCCAAGAAGGGAAGTGGTCAGAAACTGTTGGTTCAGAGGCACTATGCAAAGGCAAGTGTAGGGAGGCTGAAAGAAGAGGGTGAGTCACTCTCATTTATTGTTCAGTTCAGTATATCAGTCTTTTGGAGACCAAAAGTTCTTTTAGTGGAAAGGGGTGACCCAAAAATGGATCCTGGATAAACCTCTAAGTCTAAAAGACTTCATATAAGAGGTAAAAGGTGCCAAATGGCACAAACCCTTTGTAAATCAGAGAAAAATGAAAGTCCAAGGAAGTTCCTGGAACTAGTCTCATTGCAGAGATCCCTTCATTCTGAATCCAACGCAACTTGAGTGGGCGAAAACGGACTTCAGATGGAGAAGCTATCATAAAATGAAGCTGCCATTTTTCAAAGGAAAAAGAGGCCAAAAAATCCTTTAATAAGGGGTCTAAAAACCCTCTAAGTCTTCCAAATCTCCCAAAAGGGCAAAACCATCGCAAAAAGAGGACCTCTTAACAATTCGGATTACACTATGGGGCTTTAAAAACATGAAGAAAACCATGAAATCGAGGCAATCGAAGGCTTAAACCAAAATTGCACAGGGGTCGTCGAATCTGGCCGATCAACAGTCCAGATCCAATCGGCAATTGCAATCAACGGTGGCTGTCAGAAGGTATTGGAGGCAGACGCACAATAGAATCGGGCCGATGCAATACCATGAACGATGATATCGGCGGATCGCAATCGACGAACACAATTGAGCGTGGCCTATGTATATACGCGCGATGCGATATGCCGATTGCTGATGATCGGATCGGTGAATCGGTATCGGTGACGGCTGGACCCGATGGGATAATAAATGTTATTTCATGAGGTTTGAAATCCGCCAAAAGGCCTTTTCTTATATATTTTCGTATATTTCACTATTAAACAAAATACAAAGGAGTTAAGCCCGATGCGATATTACGGACTCGAAAGGATTCCAAAATACAAATGCATATAATTTCAAATCCGATAAGCGGGATTTTGCCATGTTTTTAACGTATTTTCTTAATACAAAGGGAAACCTTGGAACAGGCCAATTGTGACTTGCGACAGTGACTAAGGGCGGACCCAATAATGTTATGAAGCGGGCTTATGAAACTTTGAAGTCCGGAGTTGTGTTTTATGCGGATTTTCCGTGTTTTTGCAGTGTTTTCCTGTGTTAACAGAAAACGATTGTTTCAAAGGATTATGTTGTCGCACAGATTGCCTAGGCAGCGCGACAACGCTCAGACCGGGGGCTGTCACCTTGATCCCCGATCTCTCCATTTAAGTCGTCTCCCTGAAGCAAGCTAAGGGGGGTAGACCTTATGAGATAAAGGCAAACCAACTGGGAACTAGCTGGGTTGGGAGACACAGCGGGGGAAACAAGCACTTGATCGATTTTAGAATTTGATTAGATCTTTAAATGTTTAAGTGGATCTTTTTATGTTTAAGACCAGTGCCTTATGGAATTAATGAAAACCAAGTAATTAATTAACTATTGCTGCTTATGAAGTAATTTAATGATTGCTTGACCTTATGAGATAAAGGCAAACCAACTGGGAACTAGCTGGGTTGGGAGACACAGCGGGGGAAACAAGCACTTGATCGATTTTAGAATTTGATTAGATCTTTAAATGTTTAAGTGGATCTTTAAATGTTTAAGACCAGTGCCTTATGGAATTAATGAAAACCAAGTAATTAATTAACTATTGCTGCTTATGAAGTAATTTAATGATTGCTTGAAAATATTTATGAAATATAAAATATGTAAGGAGCATAATATAATCCAAGCAATGATTAATTTCACCAAATGCGAAATATTCAATAGATGCACAATGTTCTAGCAAATAAACTTCAAAAGATCAAAATTCATTACTCAACCACGAAATTCAAATGCTAACCAGCCCACAAATGATTCAACACTTTCAAAAAAACATTTAAGCGCATTTAACTATAGAGAAGTGGAATATAAATACGACAAAAAACACCAAAAAGAATTTTCAATTTTTAGTTAATCTTTTCAAAAAAAATTAATTTTTATATATTTTTATATTTTTATAAAATTCCAAGTTTAAAAATAAAACAAAACTAAAATCTAAATAAATAAAATCCAAACTATAAAACAAAATTCTAAATAAAAGCCTAAGGATTATGCTTTTGGGATTTTTTATTTTTAATATTTTTTATGAAACAAAATGAATCTAATTCTAAAACTAAAACTATAAAATCAAAAGTAAAAAAAAAAAGGTCTAACTCTAAAGCTATATAACAAAATAACAATTTATTAAATCTAAATCCTAACTAAACAAAACTTAGTTCTATATCTAAATCAAATAAAAATCTAACCTATCCTAAAACTAAAACAATAATCTCAACTAAAATTTAATTCTAAAACTAAATAAAAGAAAACTATAAAACCTCTTTATGCCTTTTTTAATTTTTAATTTTTTTATTATTTTATAACTTTTGATTGATGAAAATTAGAATCAAAACAAAACTAAATTAAAAGAGATCAACACCTAATCTATATACAAAAATGAAAACCGAATTCTTTTTATTTTCAAATATTTTTATTTTTATGATTTTTTATTTACTTTAAAATTTAAACAAAACTAAACTTTAAAAAATCTGATTATCAAAACTAAAGCCTAACCAAAAGAAAAAAAAATTGAAACTAAACCTAAGTCAAATAAAATCTAACTTTAAAACTAACTATGCTAACTTTAAAATCTTAACTATAACAATATACATACATTCAATGCATATAATAAAACTAAATGTAGAACCCTAGCCCGTATATACAAAAAATCGAAACGTGTTTCGTTTGTTAGCAGGTACATGGAAGGGATTTCGACGGCAGCAAGGGAAGACTCGACGGAGGTATGAGGGAGCTGAGAGTTTGTGTGCAGGTGAGTGACGGAAAGCGTGGAGCTGGAAGTGACAGCGTGAAGGGTGCAAGAGATGCGTGGATGGATAACAGCGTGGAGCTGGAAATAAGGCAGACGTGTAAGGGGCAGCGTGGAGGGGATTCGGATATGCTGTGTGGATAGCGTGACAGTGAGTGGGGGATGGAAGAGCTAGCTGCCAGAAGAAAACGTGGGTGGAGTATGGAGCTGCGTGGGTGAGCTTGAGGAAGATGGATGCAGAAGGGGCTGGACAGCATTGCGTGAGGAACGTGGGAAGAGCAGCCAAAGAATGGTGATGCGTACGATGGATGCCACGTTGAAGTTTTTTGGAAGTAATACGCAGGTGATGAAGGAAATGCACAAAGAAATTTAACACCCAGACAGAGGTTGAATAACATCACAGAGAGTGGTGAGGGTGAACGACAAGAGCTGGGAAGCGAATGGAGAGATTTTGAAGGCACCAGCAGCAATGAGAGAGGCCTGAGGGTCCTGAAAAATTTTTGAAATTTTGTTGCAGCATGAAACCCTACCAGGTAGCCAATCAATCCAAAAAAATTCACCAGAACTTAAAAATATTTTCCAAAAATCTTACAAAAGAAAAAATAGGGCTCTTCAGAAAATGCAATCCGGGAATTGGCTAGTTCAGCCGAGAACTTCCCCGAACGCCCGGTAATCTCAAAAAAAAGGATTTCCTAAACAGCTTAAATCAACCATTAACAAAGAAGGAGAAAACGATACTAAAATCCAAATGTAATGGAGATACCTGCCATCATATTCAGAAATTTAACTACCATTCAAACCTTAGTGACTAAACAAGATACCTATGTTTAAAATCACTCTTCATCAAACTATCATCAATGGCTGAAAATAAATTTATGCAAAAAAAGAAAACATCTTATAGCATTCCAGAAGAGTAACACCAACTAGATTTCAACCCCAAAGTCTTTCTTTATTGCACATGAAAAATGACTACAAAAGAGCTTTCTTTAGCACACGACTCTCAGATCGAATGATCTCAAATGACACTTGACACCCTATTTAAAGGAAAATTTCCCAACGGCTAGTTCGAGTGATCCATGTCAAAGTGATCTTGACCATCGATGAGGATCAAAATCTCTTTTAATCTCATCCGTCAAAATTTTAAATGCATTTTAATATATTAAAAATTAAAATTTTGCATTTATTTCTTCAAAACTTTGACATATTATTATTTTATTATTATTATTATTATTTTATTTTATTTATTTTAATTATTTTTAATTTTTTTAATTTTATTATTTTTTATTATTTTTATTGGACCCTCGAACTTAGCCTTTGGAAAAATCACCTAGGAATTAGGACTATTGAGGGGATAAAACATTTTATAACCCTCAAGACACTTTACATCATGACCTTTACAATTTTACATCTCAAAGGGGAAAACCCATTTGACACAGACCTTCATAGACTACCCAATTCTGCGACACAAATATAACCTAGTAGATCAAGTAATTTGTGATAACCTAACCAAATAATTAGGATTATTTCCAAATTACTTTTACATAAACTCGACCTAGCACACTAGGATTCCCCTAAGATTCTAATGACAAAATCCATTCTGGGTTTGGGGTTAGGCTGAAGGAAAATTCTGCCGATCATGGATTGGTGAGACAAAAAACCTTCTGAAACGTAGATTATCACTAGAAAATTAGGTTTGCCTAGGCAATTTACATACATGACTCAGATCTGCTAAGATTATTTACAATTTACACATGCAGACTGAGTTTACAACATAACATGATCAAGCTGATGATGACAGTCGAATGACATGGACATATCAATCAAGCGCTATCCCTTTTTTGAAAAAGGGGGTGTACTGCTATGGGTAGTTGACACGTAGTGGTCAACAGATTGCAAGCGCGGATTGCCCCTTCCATTACATTATAGGTGGCATCCATCCCCGAGAGAGTTTAGCAATGATTGCTAACGCTCAGAGAAGGGATTTGAGCAGACCAAAGTGGGAAGACAGAGAGCCTGAGAGGGACAATGAACAGGCAGCGCCGATTTGGTTTAAAAAGCCACAGAACAATAGAACGAGGGGACGGTTGGTTGTTTTTAGGTTGTTGGTCGTTGTGGGAGCTGTGAAGGCAGCGTTGAGACAGCAACGCAGAAGCAAAAGAGCAGCCTATAGGGTCACTTGGAAGCCAAGTGAAAAGCCAAGAGGGTTGTGAACTGATAAAGAACCAAAGAAGCTAGAGTTAAAGAGCCAAGAGCCAAAGAGTCAAAGCCAAGAGCCAGAACCAAGAGCCAAAGAGCCAGAGTCAGAGCCAAGAGCCAGAACCAAGAGCCAGAGAGCTAAGAGCCAGAGCTTCAAGAGCCAAGGGATAAAATGGTGTCTAAACCCACTGTTTATGTGTGGAACAGCAGGAGTTGAGCCAAAAAGCTTGTAAAAAGACTTATACCATAATCCCAGAGAGCCTAGTTGAATTAACTAGAGCTCACAGAGACATAGCCCAAGAGTTGTGGGTGAACTCCCAATTAATATTGTTGTTCATGTGTCTGTTTTACTATTGCATTGTCTCTGCTGCTTTATTTACTGTTATATGCATTTATATATTAGTTTCAACACATTAATTTACAACACATAATCAGTTTAAAACAAATACAAGCATACACCTATATTTTTAAGCATTTCTATTTCCACATTGGTTAATCAATAAGACTTGGGAAAATTTAAAGCTTTGGAAGTGGGAGAGGTTCTTGTAAGTTAGACAAAAAGCCTAAGAGCCCCATTTTCAGATCATTTCGTCCAAAGCATATTGGGCAGAGAAAAACTACCTTCATGGGAGGAGATGTGGGCAGCTCTTCAACAGGAGGAGTTAAGGAGGGACCTAGTGAAGGTCAACCTCAATGGAAACAATGGGAGTGACACAAAGACAAAGGAGGATGAGGAAAACGCAGCTCTAGCATCGAAGGGACAACAGAAGCAGAAGTGGAAGGACATTTCGAAGGTGAAATGTTTCAGATGTGGCGAGATGCGTCACTTTGCATCTCAGTGTCCTTTTAAGCAAAAAGGATAAGGACAAGAAGCATGATCCAAAGGTTGCAGCGACGAATATAGACAAGGATGAGTTTTCCATGAGTGCCCACGCACCTCTAGGAGGGAGATGGGGCGATATTGAGCTGTAGTCGGGAGGACTACATGTGGGCAGGATCCTTGAGGAGTCCACCTCTTGGATCAATTCCTTGCTACAGGAGCCCAAGATTCAGCAGTGGCGAGATGGACCTAGTGTCAGATAAATGCAGTGGATTGTCTAGAGGACAGATGCAGTAGCTTGGGACCAGAGACTGATCAGTGCATAGCAAGGTTGGTAGAAGTGCAGTTGGCACAGTGCAAAAGTCAGCACCACCGCAGAAGATTCAGAGGGTCAGAGACCAGTAGTAGTAAGATTCCAACATTCATTGTAGTATGATGAACACAGTTATGTTTAATTAATTTTAGATGTTTTTCAGTTGCTTCTCTCAGCGACTGAGTTTTAGTACGGATGAAGTGTTAATAATGGCAGTGCTAGCAGCATAGCAGATGCAGCATTTGAGAGGGATTTGTAGTACAAATGCAGCAGTGATAGTGGCAGTGTCATAAGCAACAGTACAGTAGGAGCAGCAACAAAGTGTTGGTATGGCAGCAACAATGCAGAAAGGAGGTGCCTCAGAAACAGAGCAGCATGTGGTGGACATTGTTACTAGAGCACTTTCCTCACTAAGAGGGAGTGTTAGTTTTTGGTAGAATTGGAAGTGCTCTAGCCTCAAAAATTGGTGGAGAGGCTAAGGCGCATGAGTTCTAAAGAACCCAGAAACTGTTTGGTGAAATTCCACCCGGATTGTGTTTTATTAAAAATAATTAATATTTTTAATGGAGTTCATAAGTCCAAACGTAGGGAAATTAAAATATTAATGGGGATTAATGAAAATATGGGTGAGAATGATCTAGAAGGTGGATCAAGTCATGTTTTAATCGTAGCCGTTGATTGGAGACTTAATCTCGATCATTGAAGACTCAATAGGAAAAGTATAAAATGGAGACTTGGGGTCCATTTGGAAACACACATGGAAAGAATGAATTGATCTGGAGTTCGATTTCTGGGGCTAGGAAGCTGAGAAATTTGAACTGAGTGATCATTCTGCAGCAAAGGGGCGCTGGAAATGCGGGAGAAGGACTTTCCGAAGAACACTGACAGGCAGGCGGAGAGAGCTTGCAGAGAGGCAACGCAGTGGCCGGGAGAGCTAACGCTCGGCTAGTCTGGACCCACGCAGCCTTGACACAGAGCCAGAAGGGCCAACGCAAAGGAGAAATTTGCCTGTCACGCAGAAGCCGGAACGGCCGAAATAGCCAGGATAGCTGGCGTAGAGGGCAGTAGAGCTAACGCATAGGGCAGTGGAGCTGACGCAGAGGGAAGTAGAGCTGACGGAGAGCCTACGCAAGGCCAACGCAGAAGTAGTTAGGGTTAGCCAGTGTTGAAATTTCTAAGTATTACCCGTTAGAAATTTTATCTGTATTCTTTGATTTATTTCTCCTACTTGTTAATTACGAACAAGTTATTTAATCTTATAAATATCGAAATAAACACAATACAGTCTCAACCATCTACAAATCAATAGCTAAAAGAAATAACAAACACACAAGTGACACTGTTATTTTTGGACAACTCGTCCCCGGAAAAACCCAACTTGCGAAAATCGTTGCAGTAATTCTAAGGGTTATTTTATTATGCAATCTATCCTTGAGTACAACTGGGTGCCAAACTGGCTCACCCAAGAGAGAAAATAATCTAATAGTAATACCTCTCTATTCGGAAGCAGATATTCAGAAAATCTTCCCCACAAAACCCTCTCCAACACAACTGAAGCACTTGCGTCAACCCTCCTGGCCTCTGCGTCAGCCTCAAAACCCCCTTGCGTCAGCTCTCTGAGGCTCTGCACAACCTCTCTAGCTCTCTGTGTCACTCCAGTAGCCTGTGCGTGGATGACGCAAGCCCTCCTGGCTTCTACACTGTCTCTCCTAGCCTCTGCGTGGCTCCCTCTGGCTTCTGTGTCTGCCTCTCTGCCTCTGCGTTGGTCTTCCGGCACTATCTCTACCTCTCTATTTCGTACTCACTGCCCCTCGCTGCAAACTGATCACTGATTCGACTTTTCTTAACAAACCCTGCTCTAGAAAATCAAATGACTGATCACTCTGGTGTATTCTCCAACTCACCGTCAAGCCTCCTCTTATACTTTTCCCGCTGGTCCTTCAATGGCAAAGAGTACATCTCTAATCAATGGCTAAGATTAGATTTGGCTTGATCCATGTCCTTTGGAACCTTCTAACCCAGTTTTATATTAATACCCATTAATATTTTATTTTTCTTAAGTTTAGACTGAAGAACTCCATTAAAAATATTAATTATTTTAATATCTCCTTAATCGGGTAGAATCTGCCCAAACCATTTCTGGGTCTTGGAGATCTCATGTGTTTTAGTCTCTCCACCAATTTTCATGGCTAGAGCACATCCGATGCTACCCCAAATCAATAGTCAGACTTGTTGCTGGATCAACCGAAATTCTGCCAGGTGAAGTGAGGTAAAACTCACTTAGATTTTTCGCCAGTGTTTTCTCTGTAAAGGATTGCTAGATGAGCATCCTAGATTCGTATTTAGATATTCCTCCTGCATAATAATAAACTCTCAGAACTGTTGCATCGATTTTCCCACATTGGGCTTTTTCGGGGACTATTGAGTCCAAAAATAAGTGTGTCCTATGTATCTTGTTCTTTGCTCTCTTTTTTGTTTCATGAGAACAAATATTTAATTAGTGTAGGCTACAAAAGTAATTTGCTTCAATATTCAGAAGAATAACTTGATGAATGTAATTTAAAAAATCAAGTAGGTGAACTAGATTCAAAATTGTTGCAGTAGGAGTTCCTTCAGTGTAGGAATTTTCACATTCTTTTGTGATTCCTCTGTGGTATGGACACTTTCTTTTAGGGTATAGATCCTCTACGATGAGCTCACATTTTTTTGAGACTTGTATGATTGTCATAATAATGTATGACATGACGACAGTTTACACGATGACACTTTACACAATGACAATAAGGACAATGATCTTACTTAAGCTGTGATCTTGCTTACACGATGATATGACAATGATATAATTGTGACCTTGTTTGTGTGACAATGTCCTTGAAGATGATTGTGTTTGTGTAACTGACAATAGTGACATTAATCTCAGTGTTGATTTGTGGTAGCATCGGATGTGCTCTAGCCATGACAATTAGTGGAGAGGCTAAGGTACATAAGATCTCCAAGACCCAAAAATTGTTTGGGGAAAATTCCACCCAGATGGAGATATATTAAAATAATTAATATTTTTAATGGGGTTCCTAAGTCTAAACTTAGGAAAATTAAAATATTAATGTGTATTAATATAAAATGGGTAAGAAAGTTCTAAATGACAAGGATCAAGCCAAATTTAAATTTAGCCATTGATTAGGGACTTAATCTCGGACGTTGAATCATCAACAAGAAAAGTATAAGAGGAGGCTTGAGGGTCAGTTGGAGATAGACCAAGTTGATCAAGAATTCGATTTTCTGGGGAAAGGTTCGCTGAGAAATCGAGTTAGTGATCTGTTGCAGTGAGGGGAAATTCAGTAGAAGGCCGAGAATACATATTAGAGAGGCAAAGAAAGCGTCGAAGAGACAATGCAAAGCCTTGAAAGGCAGACGCAGAGCAAAAGAGGGTGACGCAATTCCAGAGAGAAGCTTGGAGCAGCTTTCTGTCCGGCTAAGGAACTGTCGAAGTTGTTGCGGGATCAATCATCTAGTTTATGATCTGCTGGAATATCTATCTCCGAGGAGAGGTACTTCTGCCAAGGAAATTCTCTGAAGGGTGAGCCATTTCTAGCACCCTAGTTGTATTCAGAAAACTGCATAATAAAACCCTCATATCCGCTGCACCAGTTTTCCCATATTGGGTTTTTCCGGGGACAATTGTCCAAAAATAATGGCGTCCCTTATGTGATTGTCTCAGTTATTTCAGTTGTTGATCTGTATATGTGTTGAGGCTGCATTTGTGTTTATTTTGGTATTTATATTTATAAATAACTTGTTAATGGAAAGAACAAGTAGGAGATAATAAACCAGATAATGCAATAAGGATTTCAACACTCAATAGAAGGAATCTATCTCCCTAATCCTAGAAGACCAATCTCCAAACTAAAGAAACAGACAATCTCTGTAATGTGACAATGATACAACATGACGATGCACTAATACATGATTACAATGACCTTGCTGTGATGATAGAAGATATCCGTGTTCGCATGATTGGTTCAGTAACCTTGTTCATATAGCACTTTCTATGACACTTATGATGGAGGTCTTCTATGACAGACTGCTCATGCTATATGATATCATTGTCCATTGATACAGGTACCTTGCTCTTATGATATAAATGACTGTGATCTCACTCTTGTGATAAATGACAACAGGGATATTGATGTTTTATATGGCTTGACAGTAATGATGATAATTGACAGTGATAATATGGGACATATGTGATAGTGTCTCTATGACATATATGATATTATATATGGAAAGTGATATGGCAGTAGTTTTCTCCGATTATTGGATGTCAGTTCACAAACGAAGTTGTGAACTGACTTGGATTGGCCCTATGAGGCCTGATGTAATGATGCATCTCACTATGGATGTACTTTGTAGCTCAGCTAAACAATTGATGAATATCTAATAGAAGAATTCGGTTGGGTATTCCCCCTTGTGGGGTTTTGCCCTGGTCTCCGACCAAAATCCCGGTGTCCCCTTTGTGCATGATTTTCTTTTGTTGCTCCTTTATGTTCCACTACAATGTTGATGTTATTGTTCTTTCTACATAATTTCTAATGATGTTAAGATGTTATGGGGTGAATGTAATATGTAAATGATTAAAAAGTTTAAAATGCAATTATCTACAACAAAGAACAATTTGGCCCTAAGGAAACTTAACATGGTATCAGAGTTGGGTTGAAGAAGTCATTGAAAACACCCCCTTGAAGAGACCGATGATGGATACAGATGAACATGGCTGAGACCTAAAATAATGCTAGGGTTTGAAGGAAAACCTAGGGAGACCTTTTGATCTTGCAAGTACAAGTTAGGGTTTGGCAGAAACCCTAGGAATAGCCTTCATATGAAAGAGGTCTGGTATGATTGAGAATTAATCACGATATGATATGAACTGTAAGATGTCATTCAGTAATTCAAGTACCTAACAGATTCAGAGAAACCCTTTCTTAAGCATGGGGATACCCTCCCGACTAGTCTATCTTGTCTCCTTAAAGAGGAAAATCGATAAGGGGACAGAGGATTTTTTCCCCAACTCTACTTTATGATGTTGTTATTATTAAATAAAGAAGGGATAAATATAATTGAATAGAAGGGGCAAAAGTCACTTGGTGAATATAAATAAAATCAAAAGGGGTTTCTAGAAGATTGGAGAGGGTCTGGAAAAATATTTAAAAAGGGAAAGGAGGCTATTCATGGGCATTCTATCTTGTGATTATTTCTTGTGACTAAATTTGGGCTCAAGTGAGTCTAACTCAAAGATTTCAGGCAAAATTCTCAAACTAGTTTCGGTGGACATCAATTTCCACCCGCGCTAGTACTCAACGGATTTCGATGGACATCCATTGCCACGCTAGTTGGATCTTGGAGGAGATCATTTCAGGCCTTCTATTTGTGCTTATTGCAAGTGTTACAGTGAGAATTTTCAGAAGACAAAACCGTTGATTTGGAGGATAATTTTATGAGCAGGGTTTCTACATTTGCCGAAGAAATTCTAAGTGATATTCATGTTGAAAATTTGGGTAGGGCATACATTATTTTAAGTTCTCTCACATGATTACTACTTGTGTAACTATTATTGTTGTCCTTTATTATTTATGTGCAGTACATCAAATAGCAATCAAAACAATAAGAACAATGACACAATGATTAGGCTTCAAGCCAGAGCTAAAACCCCTCCTCTTGAAGGTAAAACCCGCAACTCTCTTCTTATAGATTCTTCACCAGATGAGTACACTGACCTTTGACAACTATATTTGACCAGAACTGTCTCCTAGACCAAGATACAGCTATCCTCCTCATGTTCTTCTCTTTATCACTTTGTTGCATTGAGTAGCACTGACCTTGCCATCATCTTGACCTTGTCTTCAAGTAGCACTAGCACCGAAGAATCTTCTCTTTACTGTCACTGTGATGTATACTAAAGAGGGATCTGAATTCCCACATAAGTCTCCATCCAAAACTGTCTCCAGCTTCTTGTCACCCATTCGAACTTCTGTCTCCATCTTCTTATCATTTATCTGAGTTCTGTTGACCTTGTCTTCAAGTAGCACTAGCACCGAACAATCTTCTCTTTACTGTCACTGTGATGTATACTAAAGAGGGATCTGAATTCCCACATAAGTCTCCATCCAAAACTGTCTCCAGCTTCTTGTCACCCATTTGAACTTCTGTCTCCATCTTCTTATCATTTATCTGAGTTCTGTCTCCAGCTTCTTATCAATTATCCAAAGTTCTGTCTCACACCCAAACTATCCTTCAATTATCTGAAGTTAGAGAGTGATCCGAAAAACTGTTTCTGTGGAATGATCTGAGCTAACTATATATAGCGGTTAGGCTCCATATTAGGCCCACATGAATAAGTGAACCGACATGTCTCCATAATCAAGCCGACATGTCACTTATCTATATATATATATATATTGGAGCCGACATGAAGCTTCTTTCTACACACATTGAGGCTAGCATAAGATGATTGTGCTTGTCTATCTTGGAGGACTTTTACAAGTGTAACAACACTTCTTGCAAATGACTCTGAATTATACATTTATGACAAGATGACAAATCCCTAAAGACATCACGAAGAAGTATTTGACCTATAATAAAGCTCCTTGCTCATGAAACCCATGATGCAAGTATTACAAAATATATTTTATTATTTTTCCTTCTTCATTTCATAAATTCATAATTACAAGTCGTTATGAAGACCAAGCCTAGATACACTTTTCAACAAAACTCCCTCTTAACTAGGGAGGTATTCATAATGGTACCTGGTCACACTCAATCACTTTGAAGAGATCTCATAAGAAGAGTCGGATTGGTAATACCATCTGTTATAGCATCATATCACTCAACATTGTCATAGTGCAAGGCCTTGACTAACAACTCCATCTCTTCACGAGACCATGAGCTACAATGTTGGCAAGACCAATGATTTATAGACACCTTCATCGTTGTCTCTCAAGGTACACACCCACCCAGGTGTTCACTAAGTATGACATTCTAGGACTATTCTTATCTTGGGTTCCCAGCCCTCAAAAAATATCGGTCCTCTTGCATACTCTTATCTTAGATGCCCTACACATCCTGAAAGAGTATCAGATGCCAGATGATTACCCAATCCTCCATTCTTTCTTCTCAAGTGAAGACAAGAATGATGTGTTTATCATGTGTCTACATTTCCATTCATGGCCTTCATCTAGACTTACGGTTGTTAGTCCCGATCTAGTGCATGACACATGAAATAGAAAAACACAATTGCCACTCCTTCGTAATCAGGGGTGACTAATTCAAACTCCCTCTTGATCAGGGACCTGTCAGAGCTCCCTCTTAGCTAGGGGCTCCTCTATACGTCAGCAACTTCTTTGTTCATGGGACCTGTTGACCCTGCCGCCCGCACCTACCTACACAGTTAGCGAGAAAAGCCTTCAACCCCACAAGGTGTGGTTGGTGGCAGGGAACTCAGAGAAGGGGCTGTCACACTGATCCCAACTCTCTCCGTTTTAGCTATCTCCTAGGTTAGCTAAGGGGGGTGGTCCCTAAATGGAAAGTTAAGCTAAAAACTAAGATGTGAAGTTCTAGGAGAATTATTTGAGTTAAATAAGACTGTCAATCTGAGATCTAAAATCAAAACGTAATATAAGCAATAGCCCTTAACCGTACGATAAACAGGAAACACACAAATGACCAGTGCCTTAAAAAAGTTGTTATTTCAGAAATGAAAATATCTTTTGTTTGTATTTCTTTTTATGCTCAGAATGGAAACGAATGCTTTTAAATGAAAAGAGAAAATTTGTTTTGACTTTTCAAAATAGAAACTAAGCTAAGGGATCAAGATACTTCCCTCTTGAGTAAATCTCTTTTTTATGTCTTAAGAGCTTGATGGCTTGAACAGCATGCGGGACCCTTGGTGTCCTTGGAGGTGACTATTCCCGCCGAAGAAGTCCTCGCCCTCCAATAGAGCTGGCAAACCTGTCGCTTGAAAACACAGAAAACACTTGCAAACAAATTGTTAGAGAAAAAAGAGACTTGGCATATAGAGACCAAGTTGAGCTTGTCATTCAACCGAGAATGGACAAGCTACAACAAGTGTACAAGATATACCAAGCCCAGAAGAGATTTGAGATAGCTGCAAATCTCTCCTCCCTAAACAATAGTGCCTTCAGGCAAAATGAAAAAACTACTAGATAGCAAATGAAAATCACATGAATATTAAACGACACAAAAATACCTCATGTACCAAGGCATGCACCACAAGAGAAGCTGGTAACCCCAAAGACTTTTATTTATTAATGTAAATGCTGAGTACAAAATCCGGCAGAGTCTCCACCAGCCCAATAGCTCGTTCTATGATATACAATAAGAGCCCAAGGCTCATATAAATAGGCAAATGGGAGGAGATCCCAAGGCAAATTCCAATGACAAGTGGCAATCAGGCGAAGATCCCAATGAAAAAATGAAATGACACATGTAACTTGATGACAATCCCAATGAAAAATGAATTTCCAAGTGGCTGCTATGTGTTTGCTGGCTGCCCATGAACTGCTGATAAACTACTGGTTGAACTGCTGTGTATTATGCTGAGTAAACATGCTGTTGCCTGCTCTTTAAACTGATGTGCATGCCCATGTTAACTGCTGTCTTCAGAACAGGGGTATGACATTGTTAATTTGCTGAACAGGTGTACGGCAGAACTGCCACATTAACTGCTGATAAACGCTGTGTATACCCACGTTAAACTGCCCACGTGGATTGGCTATTTGACTGCGTGTTAACTGCTTTGCTGTGTATGGACTTGGCCAGCGTGTATTGCTGGGACCTACGTGAGACTACCCACAATTCTGCGTTAACTGGCTGTTGACTGGGCCCACGTACGGGTTGAGCTGCGTATATCGTTGGTTGATATATGAAATGGGTCCACATCATACCCATTGACTGGCTTGTGACCCATCACTACAACGTAACTGCCTACGTATAACACTGCAACTGTCATTGATTTGTGAATCTGTTGACATGGATCCATCCCGTCGGCATAATATATGGAGTTGCCACGTTAATTTCGTGTGCATGAAATGTGGCTGCCCTTTGCAAACTGCGGGAGATATCCACGTTAAAAACTGAGTACGAACTTTGACTACCAGCGTACGGATTTTTTTTTTTTTTTTTTTTTAATTTGCTGAGTGATGTGCTGAGGTGGGGTCCCTTATTTAAATTTCTCACCCTTTGAAATTTAATCAAAGTTGAAACTAAAAAAAAAAATCCATTTGCCTTATGAATTTCAATGCTGGCCCATTTGACTGGATTGACTTTGACTTTGACTTTTTGTTGACTTTGAGTTTCTGTTGAAACTTTGACTTGAGGTGGGCCCCACATTGCATGCCACATCACCCTTGATCCTCTGCTTGACTTCCATGTCAAAATTTGACTTATTTTGACTTTGGAAATTTTTTAAAATTTTTCCAATTATTCATTTTTTTGAATTTTTTCTTCAGTTTTGCCACTGTCATTGGAAAAATCGCCTTTTGAGGGACTTTGAGTCATTTTTTGACCCCCAAAGTAGGCTCTAGGAGAATGCTGGGCCTCTGAGGATGAATTTTGACTGGTCATACGCCCCAGACATCTCCTAAGGCCACTTATTTATGCCTTTACATAAAAAATAATTAAAAAATCCCGTTTTGCGGGAAATGTTTAACTATTAAAAAATCCTACTTAGACCTAGCCAAATTCCACGAAACTTTTCGTGTGATCTAGTATGGTAATATAGATCGACCCTAGACACTAAGATGCGTCAGGGGCTCAATCTTCAAACCGTCACCTCGGCTTTGGGTTGTGCACGAGTGAAAAAATCCAGAGAATTATCCGCCTCTGAAAAAGAAGGGAAAAGAAGGGATAATTAACCAGATAAAAAAAACACTCCAAGGTGTACTCATTTGTTGATCGAGTCCCACATCCTAGGCCTGTTACAAATTGAAGAAACATCATACTAGCATCACTTATTACAATTCCCCGTAGGGTGTGGAATCTGGGTACAAAGAAGAAATATGATGAGAAGATAGAAGGAGAGTTAAAAAACTCTGTTGACTGATGACATCTGATGGTACAAGTGTCCTCTGGATCATCCTTGGGCATGGAGTCTTCGCATAATCATCAGGTGCTAATCCAGTAGTCAACATCTGGCTCCATATGGGGATGCATACTAGATATGAAGTGATAGTGTGCAAGAACCTGGAATCTGCATCCACCGACAAAAGACATATATCAACAGTATCCATTCAAAATATCATCAAATGAAATAGAATACAGAAACGAAAAACGGAAATTTATTCTATGAACATAAATGACAATTTATTCATGAAATGAAACTACTTAAACAAAAGTGACACGAGATAAGGTTAGAAATATGATACAAAAAGATGCCCCATGGCATCAGATGTCTTCAGTGAAATCCAGCTTGAGAACCTGCCTACTCACAGGCAGATCCATAGGTTCTTTCTTTGATGTGCCTTGCCCAATTCTGACTATCTTGGGATTATGAATTGCCCCAATTTCAACATGCTTGTGGCCATCAGATATACCAAACCTCTTCCTTTTCCTTGTCCGACTAGTGATGCGCTGAGGCTTGATCCTGCTCAAAACTGGTGGTTCATTTTTTATATTTTTATTCTTTTTTCGCTTTTTTCTTTTCTTCTTGGTTAGTTGCGATGGTGATGATGATGCATTTATTACCAATCCTACTGCTTTGTCTTGAAAATGCTTTGATGGAAAATTAGAAGTACTCAATCCTTTTGAGCTATGCATAATCTCTTCGTTTTGAATATGTTCTGTTAAGGGGGGAAAGAAATTTGTCAATACTGCATCACTCCCTGTCTGGCATGATCTATAGATAATCTCATTATTGGGTCTCCTTGGATCTTCAACATGATATCTTTTCTCTAACTCTCGATCAAGTCTGACAAAGGTATTATCAGGCATGGGGATGGTGGCATATGATAAGTCCATTTGAAGGCTGCCACCCAGATCTGATGCCCATTTTCGTGATAGGAGCATTCCCCATGCATCTGGAACATCTATCACAACAATATCCATAGTCATTATTCTATCTGTGTATGTAGCTAGGAAAACCTGTAAATCTTTAATTATCCCACATACTTCAATTCTTTTAGAATCCTTTGAACATATGTTGTGATAGGGCCTAGAAACCCTTAAATTCAGTTGCTCCATGACTTTCTTGGTCATGACATTTGATGAAGCCCCTGATTCAAGCATGCAGTTGTGTAAAAGACGATCATTCACTATCAAAGAAACATAAAATGGTTGATGATCTTCATTCCCCACATAACAGTTCATACTTTTCAATACAATTTCCTCATTCTCCGGTTCGTCACTATGCTTTTCTTCCCTTTGAGTAACTTCAATAGCACTTAGTAACTTGGCCCTTTGAGATGGTATCTTTAAAAGTTTTGTCACTGGAATAGAAACCTTTGCATTATTCACCCAATTGCCCAAGTCAAAATTTAATTCTGAAGTAGGAGGAGAAAAATTTCTGTGATTATTCCGGTCTTGGATATCCCTTCTCTAATAAATCATCCCTGTGTGTTTTGCCATAGCAAGAATCTGTCTAGATGTAGGTTTTTCCCCAAAAATCTTAGTGACCTCGTCAAAATTTTCAATCATATTGTAAACCCCAAGATTATTAGGCCTATGGTCAATCCCTTGAT
>APFE030363390.1:137203-157162 GCA_000404065.3 Pinus taeda | reverse complement strand
TCTATTTTCTTCTCATATTCCTTAAAAGAATATTTACAAAATCCTCACTCTCTCCTATTTTATTAAAAATAACAAATTAATTAACAAAATATTAAGAATTGTCACACCCCCTTTAATCACATATTTACAATGAAAAAAATGGTCTTGATGCTCCTGCATCAGAGCTGTTCTTTGAAAGGATCAATTACTTTAATGTTGAGATCATATTAAGACGTGGATTGTGAGAGACACAAAAGCTATTGCTATAGACCAGACTTTGTCTTCAGATTTCCAAAACCCTTGCTGTAGATGATTGTAGTTGTGGACTGCTTTTTGGACCTTGACCCTCTTCGATATGGTGTAGTCTATATGATCTTGCTGTTATAGATTGTCTCCTTGATCAATCATCCTTGTGTTTACATACTGTTGCTGCAGACTGACCCTTTAATTTAGGGTTTGATCAAGGTATAGTTCTTGATATTCTTGAGCTAGCTTTGATGCTTTGTAGAAACTTGACTCCCTATATGTCTCTTTTCTGCCCTTACTTTGTCTTCTGAAACCAACCCTCTGATACCATGTTGAAGAATCTAGGGCAAGCATATTAAGGTGATTCTTCTTTAACATGATAACAATTTGTGAGGCATTTTTACAATTTATCTTAGCTTAATGTTCCATTCATTATTAGTATGAGTAATTACTTCATCAAACTGCTATCAAGAACAAAAGAGACAAGAACACAAATGTTTGGTTTTCTGCCAGGGCCAAAACCTCTTCCTCTTGGAGAGGAAAACCCATGCAAAAGTCTTCTTATAGAGATTCCATTGACGAATACCAAGACCATGACCCTTGACACAATCTGCTTCTCCATTGTTCCACTGATGTCATCAAAGTTGCACTACTGCTGCACTCTTAATTGAGATCATCCTCGTTGCTTTCATCAAGACCATAGTTGCTATGTCACCACTGCTGCAACATGAATGCCTTCACAACAACATAACTGAGATCTTCATTTATTCATCATGTCACTTGAGATCTCTTGTCTTCATTGACATCTTTATAGTGACCTTGATTCTATGTCTTCACTAGGCTGCACCATGTTTCTCTGCACATGGATCATCACTGTATCCATTGATAAGATCATCATCCTCATGTTTTTGAGAGTGGGCCGAGAGTGTACTTATCACTATTTCTCAAGACTGTTTCTCCTTAGCACTGTGATTCTGCTCCTTCCAATGAGATGACAACGTTTTTGATCTTACCTATACTGTCTTGCCCTTAAGGTATGTATATGCTGATATTGTTGTCACAGTGTTCAAGATAATGGCAAGACAGTAATCTGAGTCACTATGGTTCAATGAGTTTAGGCTGCTATGATGATGCCACTGAGATCTGTGTGAAAGGATAATACTATACCCTTGTCCGAAGTATTCACTGCTTCATTCATCCCTCCACTTCCCAAGTATACCGAGGGTATTTAGCCCAAAACGTGGATCAATACTCTGTTCTCTGAGATCTGGTCATGACTGCACCTAAAACCCTAGCTGAGGTGCTGTCAGACCTTAATGCGGATCTCTGCTCCATACCTATCTGAAGTACAGTGACATTCCTCCATTCGAGACCCAAAAACATTAGCCTTTTCCGTGGTGCAGATTTCCTCTACGCCCATACGAAATTTCAGAGAGGAAATTGCGAGTTCTGTAACTAATGTTTTGCGGATCCTCAACAGGGTATTTATAATGGTTGGTGCACTATATTTGAGCTGCTATTACCTTATGAACCAACATGTCTATTTATTCAAGCTGACATGACATTTCAATATATATTTAATTCATTTATTGAAGCCAACATGATGACCTTCTCATTGTTTTGCTTGCAGTCTTCTTGTGTTTGCTTTTGGAGGCTTGAGCTTGGTCTTGGAGGGCTGCTCTAGGCTTGTACACATTTTACATAGGCTTATAAAGAGCTTTCATTGCATGACATGACTCTATGATAAATAAATTAAATCCTAAAGACATCAAGAAGAAGTCTTTGACCTAGATACACTTCTTGCTCATGAAACCCATGTAGCAAGATTACAAAAATAATTTATTACATCAATTACACGAAGACCGAACCTAGTTACACTTTCTTCAACAAATTGAAGGAGGCTCCGACCCTTGGTTTACTAGCTCCTACTGGAAGGATGCTGCAATGCCTGGGTTTTCAGGCTCAAGCTTGAAGGATACTCTAGCACCCTGTTCACCAGCTTCGATTGGATGGACGGACTAACGCTCCAGTTTACAGACTCTGATTCCCTGATTCAATAATTGCTATTGTAAGGATGCTACATGTAATATCCTAAATGGAAAAATTTGGCAAATTCTCAGAATTTAACTCAACACAATGCTTCATATAAAAATTTCAACCATTTAATACAAAAATTGTCAGTAAAATGCATCAAACAAAATACGACAACTAATAAATGCAAATAAAATCAACGTTATTATATTAACTGAATTGGATATACATGATGATACAATTGAAATAGTTGAGATAAATAATTTGGCCACCCAAATAATCTGCTCCAATGTTGAAGCTGGGCCTCCAAAACTGAACTGAAAATCGATAAGTGCACCTGTGAATTATGGAAGAATTCACCAAGGGGAGAGAAGGGTACTCAGCCACTCTCACTGAGTCACCCGAGGGTTTCTGTCTCAGGGCTACTGCTGAAGCTAAGAACTCCTAGTTCTCCAAACCTCTCCATAATAAAGAAGCTCAACTCTAAGATGTTTTCAAATGGTCTCCTCATCCACTTTTATAGATTTGATGGATCCCTCTAGAAGCCTTTATTTTATTATTATTTTAATCACTTAGTACTTTTTCCCTCCTTTTATTTTAATAAAAACACCTTTTTAATTCGGGAAAATGGTAAATTAGTCACCATCCCACCTCAGGCCACTTAAAGTCACTTCTCACCATCCCATCCTGTAGATCTTCTCGTTTTGGTTCCAATGAGCTATTACATTAAGGTGTTCCGTCAACTACTCCCAGAATGCCATTTTAAGCGTAATTAATTGAGTTAGGCTCAATAATATCCCCACTTTAAGGGAACTATTGGAATTCAACGAAACGAAAAGCAAGTTGTGCGGAATTATCTCGATGATGGAATATGGCAAGCGAACTCCTCCAAACCCCATAAATCCCTTCTAGAAGCCCTTGGGCTTGTTGATGGAGTAAACCTGCTCTTGTGAGCTAGCCGCCTCCAACCTTGGAAGCCCATCCTGACTTCACAATAAGGGAAACCAAAAAAAGGAACATCACGAATCCTTCTCCCCCAAGATTGCTTGCCCTCATGCAATCGTATATGTTGACCAATCTAGCGGTCCAATGCAACTGAGAACCAACACCTGAATCCCATACAAACCACTGGGTCATACCTCTGTGCCACCCAATCGTGAACATATTCCTTAATACCTTGGATCCCAGACTCATCCCTGACTCGTCCTAGCATCAATCAATCCTCTTGGATCCCAATGCCACCATCGCCAATCATCAACACCTCTATCCCATGGCTCTAACTGTGCTCTGTCTCTGGCCATAGATGTTGCTCCACCAATGGCATACCAACTCATCACCTCTCTCCAATCCAACTTTTGGCATAGTCCGAAGTCACCCCCACTCTGCTGATGTTAGGCTAGCGCTACTGAAATGTTGATGAATGGTCAGCCTACATCCTGTTGTTACCACCTTGCACACACACCTAAGTTAGTGTGAGAAAATTCCTTAACCCCACAAGGTGTGGCTTGGTGGCAAAACTAAGAGATGGGGCTATCACCTATTCTCAACACTCTCCGTTAAAGCTTTCTCCTAGGTAATCAAAGGGGGTGGTCCCTAATGAGAAGTTATATCATATGAGTTTCTAGGAGATTGTAAAGTCAATTGGACTACTTCAAGATTATGAGCAAGTTCAACAAGTATGATGAGCAATACAAGATATGAAATGAAAGATATTTTCAATAATCATCGACACATAATTCAAAGATAAACATGTAAGACCAGTGCCTTAATAATTGCCTCAAAATAATAAACACTTGCACAAAATAAACAAGTAATACTGCAAAAAAAATAAATATTAGATAAAAATGATATTAATTTGCAAGATATACAATCACTCTTAAAGAAATACTTTAAGCAAAGCTACTATCATCAAAGTTCAAAGCATGTAAAATAGCAATTCAAGTGACTTGCAAATTGAAATAAACCAAAGCTTCACTTGCAAGATAAGAAAATTTTTGGACTTGCTCAATGAAATTACTTCAACAATAATAAGAGTGATAACTTCAATGGATGTTCATCATGACAAGTACATAAGATCAAATAGCAAGTAAGATGCTCTAAAAATAAAGTGAGTTAGGATGATATGCACCTAACTAAAGTGAAATGCAATTATCTTGGTAATTTTTAGATTAAATGCCTATTCTAGGTGAGAGACTCCCTTTTCAAACTCTTGCCAAAAGATAAAAATTGGGGTGACTACAAGGAAGAGGGGTTGAGGACGCACTAGTCGTCGTTAACGATACCCTTCCCCTAATCCTTACAAGCCATGTGTGCCTTCATTCCTACAAGGGGACAAGCCACCTTCATAACTGCAGGGTCACACACTTTTACCTTCGTACCAGTTGGAAGAACTTTACAAGAAAATCTTTGCCCTATGATGTGTTGAGAAATCTAGGGGCAACAAGTGTAGGTGATTTCTCTTCTTATTGATAACTCCTTGTGATGTATTTTTACTTTCCTTGATTTATTCTTCTTTCCTTCATTATAATTAATGTTTTCTATCATCAAATAACTACCATAACATAAAGAACAATGAGACAATAGGACACAAGATGTAGGCAATCAACCAGGGCCAAATCCTCTCCAAATGAGAGGAAAACCCACAAGAATTATTCTTTTTTTATAGAATGTTCAATTGATGAATTCCAAGACCTATGATCCTTGACCAAGACCCTCCAAGACCAAGTCAAACCTTTCTTCCTTGACAAGCTTTCCTTCCAGCAACTTTTGCAATATCGACCGCCCAGCATATTCTTCTGCGATTTTGACTTGTCCAACAAAATCTTCTACAACTTCGACCTGCCCAGCAAATTCTTCTGCAACTTCGACTTGCCATGCAAATCCTTCTGCAACTTTGACTTGCCCAACAAATTGTTCTAGAACTTCATCCCAACAGTTGCTTCCTAGTACTTCGACTTGCCCAGCAACACTTCGACTCACCCAGCAACACTTTGACTTGTGCAACAACACTTCGACTTGCCCAGCAACAGTAAAGAACCTAACACAAGAGAGAGAGAGGCCCAAAACTTCGATATTGCTTTTTTTTTGTTTTTTCGTCCTTTTCTAGCTTCTATCTTGAGGAGATCGAACTTGCTTGAGTGAATGTGCTAATGAGATCTGTTATCGCTCAAACTAGTAGGGGTCCTAAGAGGGAATCCTAAAGGGACAATTGCCAGGTCAAGGGCAACAATGGAGCAATAACCCACTGTCACCTTAGCTAAAGCTCCCTATTCTTTACGAACTTTCACCGATGGGAGGAGACCATGTTGAAAAATCTAGGGGCAGCAAGTGTAGGTGATTTCTCTTCTTATTGATAACTGTTTGTGATGTATTTTTACTTTTATTGATTTACTTCTTCTTTCCTTTATTATAATTAGTGTTCTCTATCATAAAAAAACTACCATAACATAAAGAACAATGAGACAATAGGACACAAGATGTAGGTAATCAACCAGGGCCAAATCCTCTCCAACTAAGAGGAAAACTCGCAAGACTTCTTATCTTCTTATAGAATCTTCAATTGATGAATTCCAAGACCTATGACCCTTGACGAAGGGCCTCCAAGACCAAGTCAAACCTTTCTACCTTGACGAGCTTTCCTTCCAGCGAATTTTGCAATTTCGACCTCCTAGCAGATCCTTCTGCAATTTCGACCTGCCCAACAAATTCTTCTACAACTTTGACCTGCCCTGCAAATTCTTCTGCAACTTCGACCTGCCCAACAAATTCTTCTGGAACTTCTTCCTAGTAGTTCAACTTGCCCAACAACACTTCAACTTCCCAGCAACACTTCGACTTGCCCAACAACACTTCGACTTGCCCAACAATAATAGATACCCTAACACAAGAGAGAGAGAGGCCCAAAACTTCGATCTTGCTTTTCTTTTCTTTTTAGTCATTTTTCAGCTTCTATCTCGAGGAGATTGAACTTGCTTGAGTGAATGTGCTAATGAGGTCGAGTTCTTACTTATTTATAGGCTTTTGAGGGGTACGAATTGCTTCTTTTAGGCCGACTTGATGACAAGTTCTTGGAGGGTCTTTTGACTTTATTTTGATTGAAATAATTTTTTCTTTTCAATATGTAACATGCCCAAAAGGGTCTTTCATGCATGACAATGACTCATTTGATTTGTAGACTCAATGACAAGCCTTAGAAGCACTCAGTGGGTGCTTGACCTAAAAATAAATTTCCCTTGAGAATGAAACCCATGCCTCAAGAATAACAATAATAAATTTATTTTTCTCATTACATAAAAAATCATGATTACTTATGTCATTAAGAAGACCAAATCTAGTTACATATTTCAACATGATGTCTATCAACCAAGCTTATGCTTGGAGGTAAATTGAACTAGAAATGCAAGTTGTGTTAATATGCCTAAATTAAATGCATGTAAGTTCTCCCCAAAGAAATATTGATTTGCAATGCTTCAAAATAAGGACAACGAGATAGTGCTCAACATAAATTGCGAATATAACTTCAGTTGGAGAAATAAAATGGAAATTAGCTCACAAGTGTTGCATATGCTTCATCAATTGATTGAAAGTAGACAAGCTAAATGAATTAAGATAACCAATTTTTCTTAAGGTAAAATTGCTTTGAGTGAAGTAAAATGCTCCAATAATTACCAAAAATATATCATAAGCTACCACAATAATAAAGCATATATCAAATAGTTATGAAACAATTTAACAAGTTGAGTTTAAAATGGATAAATCAAAGCTTGTCCACAAAGTAAAATGCTTGCAAATAAATAAAATTCTTTGAGATACAAGCTGCAAATGTTGAAACATTAAACATGCATGAATTTAGATAGCAAATTAGCAAATGAAATGTGAAGTGGGGTTGTGTTAATTTCCAATTAAGCATGCAAATGAAATAAGTACGAGAACTAGGAGAATAAAATGCAAAGTCAATCCACCCACAAATCCTCCCTCTAAATGTAGAGGAGAGATGCCATGGGTAAAATCCCAAGCTCCCACAAGCAAATTAGATCTTTTATTGAAAATTTACAATGAGAAGAGGGCCTTTTAGAAGGCTGCTCAAAAGTTGAAGGAGAAACTTTTACACAAGAGGAACTATAAGGACTAGAGTCTCCTTCCAAAAGTTGGCAACCACAATGGCCAATGAAAACCTCAAAATCTGAAAATTACAAGGATTAAATCAGCCCCAAAGGGACACGACCTAGCTAATTTGCATCTGTCTTCTAATGCGCACGACCTCCTTGAAATTGGTGCTCAAGTGTGTGAGAGGTCCTGCAAAAAAATAGTTAGAAGTATCCAAAGTTTCTCCTCAAGACTCTTGTTGCCAAAAGCTCCAATTGTGGGCTGCAAAACAAAAGTGATTGTTAGTGGAGAGAGCATGCAAAGGAAACAAAATATAGTACATACTAATATACAAGAAACCAAACTAAGTAATGGGATTGAACTTTCATACTTGTTTAGCTTAGAAAATTGCTTTTAAGTAGCTTATGTAATTTTAAAAGCTTTACATCAAAGCAACATGTACTTTAAATAAATGGATGATTCATGTAGATGACAAGATGGAAAACTCCCCTCTTGCTCCTCTTTGGATGAAAGACATGAAGTGAAATTGATGAGACTTGATCCACTTTGAATCTGGGTGTGAGTTGATCTATGTGATACTTCCCCAACGCCCAAATAGATTCCTACACACAAATTCAAATAGATTTCTCCCTACATACTTGAAACAAATATTAGCTTGCAAATGGATTAGAGCAACACAATGGATGAGATAAACTAAATATTCTTACAAAAATAAATTGGCAAACTCACTCCTAAAATGCTATTTTAAATCAAGGATACGTGAAAGATAGCTTGCACATATCAATCTAAAATATATGGCAAATATAAGCTAACACATTGAAATATGCAAGAAAATTGAAGCATAATAACAAGATTATGGAAGGATATCACCTCAAAATGCCAAAAGAACACCACCGAAATTGCCCCAAAGTCTTTTATTATATTAGCAAATTGCATGTACAAAATGGCAGAGTTTCCTCAAGCCCAATAACTCATAACATGAATACATAGTCAGAGCCCAGTGCTCACTTAAATAGAAGTTTGGGTGCCAATCCCAAGGCAAATGGTGAGAATCCCAAAGCAAATGGGTGACCATCCCAAGGATCCTCCATGCAAATTCGAATTTTCCAAGTGGCAACTCGATTTATTCCTTAGAGGCCCACACAGTCTTTGATGAGGGAGCTTAAATTAGATGAGAGGGCATGTGGGAGAGTGAAGTGTTGAAGAATCTTGGGCAATTAGGTGTAGAGTGATTCTTTGAGACTAGATAACAATTTGTGAAGTCTTTTTACTTTTCTTGTCTTTGTTAGCTTAATCTTCTTCCTCACTTATTAATGCATGCGTGTGTACTTCATCAAATTGCTATCAAAATATAAAACAAGAACACAAGATATTGGCTCTCTGCCAGGGCCAAAACCTCTTCTCTAAAGAGGAAAACCCTTCGGTAAGTTTTCTCTTTTAGAAAACAATTTTTCGGATTAATCACATTGTAAGGATTGGGTCGATGTTTCGAACCAACTAATGTGGTTCATCCTCAAGAAACGTCGACCCAATCCTTACAATTTGATTAATCCAAAAGACTGTTTTCTAAATTATGGATCACAACAGTCTTTGATCTAACAAGTTTTCTCTTATTGAAACTTCTTTCTTGATCAATACCAAACCCTAGACCCTTGACTAAAAGATCCTCCAAGCACAAGTCGAGTCCTTTATTTTCTCTGCACTATGTCTCCCCGACACTTTGTCCACCTTCTTCTGACACTTTGTTCCTCGGCACTTCGTCCTCCTTCCGACACTTCATTCTTCCTTCCACTGTTAGTAGTCTTTCTAGAAGAGATACTTACCTTTAGTGATATTCTTCACCTAAGAATACTCCTTCCTTCTCTTAATCAACCGAGTCCCTTCTTGACATATAGTGATAGGCTTAGTGTGACAGCACAATTGTGAAAATTCTATCATTGCAGTAACTAATTTATTGTACCTACTTATTTCCCAATAAGTTATTTACGAAACCCTTCCGTAAACTTTAAAATAAATTCTGCTGCAGATATCACACCATAATATAGAAACAAATACATGCACAAGAATCAGACACATCAACATAGATATTTTGGACAACTGTCCACGGAAAAACCCAATGTGGGAAAACTGGTGTAGCAGAGGAGGATTTTTATTATTCAACAATTCTTTAGTACAACTGGGTGCCAAATTGACTTACCTAACTGAGAAAATTCTCTAGCACTTCTCCCAATCTCAGCGTTAGGCTTGCTAGCCTCTGCGCAGCTCCCAAACCCTCTGTGTTAGCTCCTGCCTCTCTGTGTCAACGCTGGGCCTCTCTGCGTCACCCAGACAGGCCCTCTAGTGATTGCGCAGTTCTGTTGCCTCTGCGTCTGTCTGAGAGGCTTTGCATCTGCGTTTCTAACCTCTACGCTGGTCCTCTGGCGCTGTTCCTGACTCTCTGTTCCGTACCCGCTGCCTCTTGCTGTTCTCCAGACCACTAGTTCGAATTTCTCAGCTAACCTCGCTCCAATAATCGAACTGACTGGTCTCCTTCAGTGCATTCTCCAACTGACCCTTAAGCCTCTTCTTATACTTTTCTGTTGGTCTTTCAACGATCGTGATTAAATCTCTAATCAATGGCTAAGATTAGATTTGGCTTGATCCATGACTTTTGGAACCTTTTAACCCAGTTTTATATTAATACCCATTAATATTTTATTTTTCCTAAGTTTAGACTTAGGAACTCCATTAAAAATATTAATTATTTTAATATCTCTCAAACCGGGTACAATCTGTCCAAACCATTTTTGGGTCTTAGAGATCTCATGTGCTTTAGCCTCTCCACCAATTTTCATGGTTGGAACACATCCGATGCTACATCAAATCAACGCTCCCTCTTAGCGAGCACTGTGCTCTAGTAATACTCCATACTGAGCATCACTCTGACTATACGACATCCGTACCTGTGCTGATGCTAGGCCTCCCCGCCCAACATCCTCTGCACTATTGCATCCCGTACTACTGCCCATGGCTCTGCCACTGCGACTATTGCAGCGGTACTATAGCTCCCTCTGCATCCGTGCTAATGCTGGTCCTTTCTCCCAACACTGCATATGCACTGCAACTCCCTCTACATCCGTGCTACTGTTGGTCCTTCTTCCCAACACTGCATCTGCATTGCAACCTTTTCTCATCATGCTGCATTGTGCTCCTGCTGACTACTACTACATTGCAACATCACCCCCATTTCTGCTACTGAAATGGATTCTTTATCATCCCCATCTTTTCCTTGAAATAATCAAACTTTGTTCTTCCAAGGGCCTTGGTGAGGATGTCTACTAGCTGTTCTCCTGTAGGAGTGTAGCTCAACTGTACAGCTCCTCGTTGGATACAGTCTTTGACAAAGTGACACCGGATATCAATATGCTTTGACCGATCGTGAAACACTAGATTCTAAGAGAGCTTGATGCAACTTTGATTATCACACTTGATCTTGGTCGCCTCCATCTTTCTTTTGCATGGGTTCACAAGTAGTTTTCTAAGCCATATGGCCTTGCACGAAGTTGTGCTTGCAGCCATATATTCTGCCTCAGCTGAGCTCAAAGCTATGGATTTCTGTTTCCTACTACACCAGGAGGTCATTCCTGATCCAATGTTGAAACAGTACCTAAAGGTACTTTTCCAATCTACTGAACTTCCAGCCCAATCTGCATCAGTAAATCTACTCAATCTGATATCCTTACTATTGGTGTACAAGAGTCCATAATTGACTGTTCCTTGTATATATCTGAGAACATGTTTGGCTGCTGCCTAGTGCGCCCTCTTTGGCTCCACCATGAACTGAATGAGGGTGTTGATAGCGTAACAAATGTTTGGCCTGGTATTGACCAGATACACAGGGACCCTATGAGCTGCTTGTATAAGGTGGGCTCAACATCCTTCTCTTTTGATGCATCAATATTCTTCCAGTTGGTGATCATTGGAGTAGCCATGGGTCTACAATCCTCCATCCCGAATCTCTTCAGAATTTCTGTAGCATATCTCCCTTGTCCAAGGAAGATCTCCCCCTTTTGCTGCCAAACTTCCAACCCTAGGAAATAATGCATCTGTCCCAAATCTTTCATGTCATATTCTGTGGCTAGATTCTTCTTGCAGTCCCCGATGAGCCTGGATGATCTTGTTAGGAAGAGATCATCCACATATAATACTAGGATTAGAGGCTCATTCTCTACATCCAGATAGTAGAGATTTGGATTTGCGTCACTCTTGACAAATCCCATCTTCTGCAAGTAGCCATCAATTCGACCATACCATGCTCTAGGTGCCTGTTTGAGCCCATACAAGGCTTTTTTCAATCTACATAGATCAGACTTCTTCTCATGTGTCTCAAAGCCTTCTGGCTGTTCAATGTATACCTCTTTTTCTATCACCTTGTTCAGAAATGTTGTTTTGACATCCATCTGATGAATCTCCCATCCCATCTATGCTGCAAGAGATATCACGGTTCTAATAGATGTATACCTGGCTACTGGGGCGAAGGTCTCTTCGTAGTCAATTCCTTCCTTCTGAGCATACCCCTTAGCCACAAACCTGGCTTTGTATTTTTCGACATTACTGTCTGCAGTGTATTTAATCTTGTAGATCCATGTCGAACCTACCACCAATCTGTCTTGAGGACTTGGCACTACCTCCTAGATATCGTTCACCATTATGGAGTTGTACTCCTCTACCATCGCATCCGACCAAACCTGATGTTGAGCAGCCTCCTGAAAACTAGCAGGCTCCCCATCTTGAGCTACTAATGCCTGATATCTATCTATCTGTTTTCATTCCCACTTATTATTCCTTGGTGCACCGATGAAATCCTCTGCATCTTGCAAAATCTGACGAAGTTCCCTGCTTGTTCTTCCTCTGCCAGCAGGTGCTTCTGTTAGCTCCTCCTCCTCTTGTGATTCTTCCTGATCTGAGGAAGAATTCCTTACTTCCATTGGTTGAATAGCTTTGACCAACGACTCCTCTTTTGATTGCTCCTCGGAAGACATTTGTCGAGATTTTCTGAAAGCCTTGTCCTCCATGAACTTCACATCTCGTTGAACTACTACCTTCCTGCTCCCTGGAAGATAGATTTTGTATGCTTTAGCATTCTTGCTATATCCCACTAGATATCCTTTGTCTGCAGTTTGATCAAACGTCTTCCTCTTTTCCTCGGGTATGTGGCAATATGCTAAGCTCCCAAATATCCTGAAATGACTGACTTCAGGCGTCTTCCTTGTGAAGACTTTCTCTGGAGTAATCTTGCCCAATGCCCGATGAGAAGTTCTATTCTGAACAGAGATTGTCGTGTTGCATGCTTTTGCCCATAGGAATTTTGGCATATCTTGACCATACATCATGGCCCTAACTGCTTCTACGATAGTCTTGTTCTTCCTTTCTGCTACTCCATTCTACTCTGGATTGTAAGGAGCTATCCACTCTCTTCTAATGCCCTCTTTCGTGCAAAAATTAGTGAAGTCTTTATCGACATACTCTCCACCATTATCTGAGCGCAAAACTTTTATTTTTTTCCCAATCAGATTCTCCACTAGAGCCTTGAACTCTTTGAATCGACTGAAAACCTCGTCCTTGGTTTTCAAAAAATAAATCAATGAACGTGACAAAGTACTCGGGACCACTAAGAGATTTAGTGGACATAGGTCCCCAGATATATGAGTGTATCAATCCTTGTATAATCTTGGCCCTGTTTTTACTTCTAGGAAATGCTGCTTTGGCATACTTTCCCAGAGCACATCCTCTGCATACATCATCTTGTTCTGTACTCAGATCCAGAACTCCTGTTACAGTGTTCCTAAGAATTCTCAGAGCCCCATGGTGCAAATGTCCCGTTCTTTTGTGCCATAGTTCGTTCAAATCCTTGTCTCCATGACTGCTTATTAGTGCCATTGATGATTCTAGTTGTAGTTTGTACAACCTGTTACTTATGATCCCGATCAACACTTTCTTTTTCTAGCTTAGGTGTTTGACGTATACGTTCTCCTTGATGAAGAAAATGTCATAGCTTTTGCCTTGAAGTTGCGACACAAAAAGTAAGTTCAACCCCAATCTTGGTACATGCAGCACATTGGTAACATGGAACCGCTCTCCCGTTTCTGTTTGAAAAACTATGGTACCCTTCCCTACTGGAGTACTCTTTGCCTTATTCTCCATGGTGATCCGAAAATTCATCCTTTCCTCCTGATAATCTGAGAAACATTCCCGAATTCCCATCATATGCCAAGAGGCTCCACTATCTATATACCATACATTTGATGAAGTAGAGCTGGTCACACAAGCCACTTCTTCTTCCAGCCTGGAAGCCAACATAGAGAAATCGAAATTACTGTCTCTTGTGCAATTTTCTAAAAATCTGTGCGAGTCTCCTGACGTAGATGCCTCTGCATCATGGTCTCGACCCATAATTGATTTTCCCTTCCTGTCTTTAATTACTTTCTGTGATACCATGTGAAAATTTTGTCACTGCAACAATTGATTTATATTACCTACTTATTTCCCAATAAGTTATTTACGAAACCCTTCAGTAAACTTTAAAATAAATTCTACTGCAGATATAACACCATAATACAGAAACAAATACATGCACAAGAATCAGACACATCAACATAGATATTTTGGACAATTGTCCCCGGAAAACCCAATGCGGGAAAACCGGTGCAAGAGAGGAGGTTTTTTATTATTCAACAATTCCTCAGTACAATTGGGTGCCAAACTGGCTTACCCAACAAAGAAAGAATCTCCAACACTTCTCCTAGTCTCAGTGTCAGGCTTGCTGGCCTCTACGCAGTTCCCAGACCTTCTACGTCGGCCCCTGCTTCTCTGCGTCACCCACGCAGGCCCTCTAGTGACTGCGCAGTTCTATTGCCTCTGCGTCTGCCTTTCTAACCTCTGCGCTGGTCTTCTGGTGTTGTTCTTGACTCTGTTTCGTACCCGCTGTCTCTTGCTGCTCTCAAGACCACTAGTTCGAATTTCTCAGCTAACCTCGCTCTAGAAGTCGAACTGACTGGTCTCCTTCAGTGTGTTCTCCAATTGACCCTCAAGCCTCTTCTTATACTTTTCCTGTTGGTCCTTCAACGGTCGAGATTAAATCTCTAATCAACAACTAAGATTAGATTTGGCTTGATCCATGACTTTTGGAACCTTCTAACCCAATTTTATATTAATACCCTTTAATATTTTATTCTTCCTAAGCTTAGACTTAGGAACCCTATTAAAAATATTAATTATTTTAATATCTCTCAAACCGGGTACAATCTGTCCAAACCATTTCTGGGTCCTGGAGATCTCATGTGCTTTAGCCTCTCCACCAATTTTCATGACTAGAGCACATCCGATGCTACCCCAAATCAAAAATAGCCCTAATTCTCGCATGTGTAAGAGGTACCATAGAGAATTAGGGTTCTTTTACCTTTGATAGTGAGAGAGTCTTCTTCGCTTGACTTGAGAGGCCTTGTAGCCTCAATTTCTAACCCAAACAATGATGAACATGTGACTGTGACCTTACTGCTGATATAACCGCAGATTGTCCTACCTTTTATTGCACGTGTGACTGTATTAACCCTAGAAAACAATCCTTAACTCTTCGGTGATGACTTCTCCTTCTTCGCCCCCCTTGGAGACTCTTCTTTCGTCCTTCAGCTACCCTTTTCTTGTCTCCTTACTTCGCAGATTTCAGAGATGTGAATGTGATGTCTTTAGAGGAGTGGACATCCTATAGAGGATTGTCCCTTCTTTAGGCCGACTTGACTTCCTTTGCTTCGATGGGTGCTCTTAATGGTGCCATTGCTTCTTTTGATGTTGTCTTTGCTAGGAGGAGACTTGACTTTGCTTGGAGGTGACTTCTTTGACTCTTATACACAATGTAACATACCCTTAAGGTCTTTAGCATAATTCTTTTGACCTTTTGATTTACTTATAGCACTTTAACATGTGCTAGACCTACTTCAATGAGCAAGAAACTCATTGACATATATTATAAAAATAATATTTCTTTTCTTGAATAAATACAAATATCAAAAGGACATTTATGAACACTGAACCTAGTTACATTTCCTTCAACATGAAGTGAAGTGGTAGGATACCACTCTCCACCTCACTCAAGTGAACTCTAACCCAATCTCAAGTCAACTCATGATATCTCCTTGAAGCTTGAGTTAACTTCCTCAAATCGTGGATCTTGCCACTTGAAACTCATTGTCTTTCTCCAAGAAATTCGATTTCCCTTTTTGTCACATGTTTCTCCTTGATTCTTGGTCGATGGTGGAGTCCACATCACTCTTTAACTTCTTGATGGTTTTCCACCTCATTTCGACATCATTTAGCATGTGTGGATATTTATTTTCTCCAATTTATTTAATTGTTGGGCTAATTTATTGCCACATTTTCCACAAAACTTAGGAAAAATGGGTTTTGAGGGTCTAGAACTTATTTGTTATCTCTCAAAGTGTGTGATGGTAGCAAGTTGAGGGTGAGAGGTGTAATTTTGAGCGCACATACCCCATACAACTTCTCTAGTCATCACTTTTAACATTTAACATTTAGAATTTATTTAAATTTTTGCCCTGCGGGAAATTAAAAAAGAATTAAAAAACTGATCCCTAGACTTAATCAAATTCCTCAATTTTTTTTTGAGTGATCTAGTATGGTAATATACAATGACTCTAGACCCTAGGACTCATCCAAGGCCTTACCATTAAGCCACACTTTGGCTTTGGGGTTATGCTTGGAGGAAAAAGCTCAATTAATTATTAAGTCCTCAAAAGAACCTGATAATTAACCAAGTAAAAAAAACCCCCCAGAGTAAAGTCACTTGGTGACAACATCCCAAGTTACCTAGGCCTGTTACATGACTCAACTCATCACACTAGCATCACTTTACATAAAAAGAAGATGAGAAGAAGAAATTAGAATTAAAAAAATTTGATGATATAGGAACTTTGATGTTACATGAAGCCTCTGACATATCTTTGGGCATGGAGTCTTCAAATTTTTTTTAGGTGCTACTTCAACAGTCAACATATCCCATTGTGTTAATTTTAGGATACCAATGGTATGTTCTATGCTTAGAGCAATTTTACTTCAATTTTCTTTATTAGACCAATATCATATCTAGTATAGCAATCACATCAACATGATAGTAAAATGCAGATAGAACTTAAACAATACTAGTAGAAGACAAGCCAACACAAGAGGACACAAGATATGGCACCAGCCAGGGACAAACCCCAATGTGGGGAAACCCTTGATCAATTCTTTTTATAATTCTTCAAAAGTTTAGCAAAGAGAGAGTACAATTTACAATATTCACTTGCCCAAACTAATAAGTCAAAACAACAGAAACAAAAAGCCCTAACCAGAAAGGCAATGTTGGTCAACAGGGCTGAAATTGACCTCCAAAACAGCGTGGTCATCTTGTCCTCCAACAGGGAGATAATGCAACCCAAAACAGTCTGAAAATAACCAGTCAAATCTTGTCAACAAAAGTCAACATAGCAACCCGAATTAGGGAAGTCAATGTAGGGTCAAACTGCCTCGGTTTTTGTGCCCAGAACAGTGGCTTGCATAAAGAGAAGTCTCCCTCACAAAACTGAAGTCAAACAGGGTCAACACTTGTCAAAGTCAACGTCTTGAAATTTCGGCCTCTTGAAATTTCAGTCAAATCTAGTCGATGCAGGAGCTAGAAAAGACAATGTTCCTTTTGCACGTGTGGAGAGAGAGAGGGCCAAAATTCTGTACCCAATCAAGATGAGAGAGAGAAAGATGAATGAGATGAGATGCCAAAATAAGGAGGAGGCACCTTGTATTTATATGCAACGTTGAAGGCTGGAGGAGGCTAATTTGATGGCTGGCCAACCTTGACAATTTGTCCTTAATCAAAATAAATTCATAACTTCATTTGAATGCGATGATCTTTAGATCAATCCTACACCTCTTGGAAAGAGGAATCCAAGAAAAATATTAGCTGCCTCATAAGAGCTGTCCAAAGTGATGTTTGGCCCTAGTTTCCAAATTTAACACATTGCCAATTGAAACATGCAGTATCCCTCACATCTAAGGGCTCCTGCTGCACTATGTCCTTGACTAAAAATATCGCTCCATCAAAAGGATACCAACTCATGATCTTTTGCCAATCCATCTAGTGGGAAGGATCAGATGCATAGGCATTTGCATATGGGATAAGTCCACTATGCTGCACTATGCCCAAATCATGTAACTTTGCTTGGTCAATCACCCCGATCTGTCTAGGAAGCCATACCTCTCTCTCTATGATGGACATAAGTGGGCAAGCTGTGCTGCAGACCTTGTCTATGTACTCCTGGAGAGGACTGCTACCTGAAAGTACTGCAGCTCTACCAGCTACCTATGCATCTGTTTGCTCCTCGTTAATGGTTGATCCAAAAGTTCCTCCTCCATCATAGCCTCAACATGAGCCTCCAACTGGCTCCCCAAAAATGGCTCGTCATGCATACTGTGCATATCATCCTTCTCAACTGACCCACGTTCCACATATGTTGCTCATGCTGAATCATCACTGGTGACTCATCTCCCTGATTGTCTCCTCCCCAGACTTCTTCACTCATGGGAACAATCTGTTGCTCATCATACTCATCCCTCAAATAGAAATGCATATTTGGCTTGCTGTCCCCAACTCCACATGACTAATCATGCTCCTCAGAGGCATCCTCGTAATAACCTATGGACTCAATTATAAAGAAGAATTGTCATCTTAGAAATCAAAAGGAACCTCCTCCTGCTCTACCTCTGCCATCTCCTCTGTGTCACTCATGCATGAGTGGTCATGTCCCCAAGGTTCCTTACAGATGAAGCAAAGACCCTTTCTGCTTCGCTCATTCTTGTTGCACGGTTGGTCACCACAAATCCTTAACAAATCCTCTTGGGTCGACTGTCTCTTGAACAATTTTATGTTTTGCTCAACAACCTTTTGGCTAGTTCATAAGCAACAGGGGAGACCAATTGTTCCTTCCTCCATATGGCCATCAACTTAGTCTACAAATTCTTGCAAATGTCTTCATGGCCTCCCATAACTGAAGACAAAATGAACAACATGTTTGTTTTGATCATGTCAAGATGATGTTTCCTAATGCTGAAGAAGCATTGGAACATCTAATGGATTAAGTCATCACACTCTAGATCAAACATGATTTCATGTCTTAACCATGACCATGATTTCTAGAATCTCTAGCTTCTTCCCAAGGCTAGGACCCTCGCTTTTATCCAAATCCTGAAAGGTCTCTACTATCAGCCTGGAGACTCTCCTCATAATACTATTGTTGTAAGGAGTTAAAGGTGTGGTTAGCATCATAATAATACTGAGCTAAGTTGCAGGAAACGCTGGGGGGGGTTCGTTTCTAGCCGGAAACGGAAACGAAACTCGTTTCCCCGTACGCTACGGCCGTGAAACGCGTTTCCGGCCGTACCACCTCGTTTCCCGAAACGGAAACGTGGGTGGTACGGCCGGAAATGCGTTTCACGGCCGTACAACCCACGTTTCATAAAAAAACGATTTGTTTTTTAATTTTTATTTGTTTTCTAATTTTTTTTAGGGTTTAGGGTGGGTTCTAGAAGCCTCTCTGAAGTTATAAAAGTGAAGTTTGTCTCATTCTCTCATCACACTATTCAGCAAGGCGTTTCTCTTGGAGACTGACAGTTGTTTCAGGCTTTCAGCTAGGGTGTTTTGAGCAGTGAGCTTCAACAAAGTGGATTTCAGCAGCAGGAGAAAGAGATTTCAGCAGCAAGAGAAAGAGATTTCAGCAGCAACAGATTTGGCTTAGCTACAACCATATTTCTCTTCTCTTTTCTGGCATTTTGGGGTAGTTTAAGCCACAGAAAATTAATTTGGGTAAGCCACATTCATTTTGAGGCTTTTTTCTTACTATTTCTTCAATTTTTCTAGGGTTTATGCAGCCAGAAATATGAAATACGTTTTTGATTTATAGATTTGTTTTTTAAATTGATTTTTGCAGCAGATTTGGCTCAGCTACAGCCACATTTCTCCTCTTTTCTGGCATTTTAGGGTAGTTTCAGCCACAAAAAATTAATTCGAGTAAGCCACATTCATTTTGTGGCTTTTTTCTTACTATTTCTTCAATTTTTCTAGGGTTTATGCAGCCAGAAATATGAAATACGTTTTTTATTTATAAATCTGTTTTTTAAATTTATTTTTGCAGCAATGGCTTCTAGCCAAAGTGCAACTGCAAGTTCAAACCCTAGGGCCAACCCAAGTGCTGAATATTATCCCCTTTGGAGGCATGTGACGAAGCTTGAAAGATTTGGAGGTGGTGGCTCATGGGAATGGCGATGCAATCTTTGCAATAATACGTACAAGGGCTCCTACCCAAGAGTGAGGGCACATTTATTGCATGGAGGAGGACAGGGGATTTCAGGTTGCACAAAAACAACAGATCCATTGGCAAGGAGGGCATATCAAAGAGAGCAAGATGAGGCGGATGGTAATAAGAGAAGGCATGATGAGCTTACTCAAACTCCATCTAACATTGAGCCAAGGATTGTAGCTGAAGCAAGAAAGAGGAGAGTTGGTCACACTGA
>APFE030363390.1:108964-135777 GCA_000404065.3 Pinus taeda | reverse complement strand
TATATATTCGCGTTTCCCCGTTTCCTCAAATTTGGGGAGGTCGCGTTTCGTATCGCTTCCCGTTTCGGAAACTCGTTTCCGTTTCCCCGTTTCGTGCAACTTAGATACTGAGACAGGAGGTAATTGAAAGTTGGACCCCTTGACAAGTTTGCTCCAAAAAGTTGTGTTGTACTAGAGCAAGCATGGCTGGTTTTAGAGCCCAAATTAAGTTTACCCCATCTGACTATTCCACCTTGGAAAGGAGTGAGTTTAGTTCTTCCAATTTGAGGAGGGCTTTTGTTGTAACCCTCATGGATTTTACATCTGTCCCAAGCGCAAAGAGTTTGTGTCCCATCTCATGTTCTTCCTTGGGCTGTTCCAACTGTAGAATGGCACGCATCCCTTTTGAGAAGGGTCTGTTGTTTGCTGCTGCTAGGTTATTAAGGGCTTTTGTGAAGGTCTCATCCATGTTAAGCTTAATAATGACAAATACATCAAGTTGTGTTACCCATGACCTTGACTGACAGACTCTCCAACTTACAACACAACTTTTAGCACTATTTACAAGGCCATACAATGATTTGATGGATAATCTTTGTGGCTCAAGACTACGACTCCTCGACTTTATTAGCCATATACATGACTATTGCAAGACCAATAAGACACCTTGCTAGCTACAATAGTAATTTGACCAGCAACATATTACAAAACTCACTTAATAGGGATGCTGACTTCTAAGGACTCAATCACAATAAGCATGACAGAAATGGATATCAACATTACATGGCTTCTCACTCATCATAATTCAGTGTGCACAATGCTACAACAATGGGCAATATACTGACCTTCATAGCGACTGTGCTGAACTTTCCTTAAAATTGCAAGGTATTTCATCAAGAGACCTGAAAGCCAAATTATGCAGGTGCCTTCCAAACTCAAAATTGTGCTATTTTTACCAGCAATATATTGCTCGACGCTCTGAAGATAAATGCCTGGCAATGACCACAATTTACAATGCTACTGAATAAATAACACGTGGAATGACTTGGAGACCAACTTATAACCAACTCGGCCTTCCCAGAAAAACTGCTACAGGCCAATTATTAATTCTGCCTTTTATACCTGAGCTGCCACCCCTGATAATTCCTTTTAGGAAATAAGACTCAAACATCATTGTAATTTCTTCAAACAGTTTAGAGGCATACTGCCATAGATGCATTTGGTCACAATTTTTATTCAGATAACACACATTGACCATGGAAATGCTTTATAGCAACCATATCAATTTATATTGACCTCAAAAATATACTTATCTCCGATACAAGTCTTAGCAGTGAAAGAAATGAGCATAAACATATGAAAATACATAGACTTCGTATTTATTTGCAGCTAGGTTTACAGTGAGTAGAACGATAGAACTTGGTTTGGGAACACAATTTATCAGACTGACCTCTTCAAAGTTCAGCCATAACACCTCAAAGAATACGGCCCAGAACTTGTCCCTAAAATGGTACACTGTTCCCGAAGTTAGACTTACAACAACTCTAATATATGTAGAGGGAAACTTGTCCTTCTGATTCTGAAATATAACTAACACGTCCAGCAAGCCAATACACTTTGCTCTCCTCACGAGTGATAGTCTAAACTGCTGTTATAGCCCATACAACTAACCAACAGAGGAGCTTGGTGCATACAGACTGTAGTGTTTTTCTCTTCCCAATCATGGACAACCATTAGAATTAAGGCTCTTGCCCCCCACTAGCAACGATACATGGTTTTCCCAGCAAGAAGCGACCTACATCAGAGGTGTATGCTCAGCCAACTACAAGAATGAGTGCATACTCTTCAACTAAGAGACTTGTCCTCTTCACTATGTATGCAAATCGACCTGCAGATTTGAAGGTGAACTGGTAATGAGACTCGTCCTTCCAGCAGTGATGGTTTTGACCACAAGCCCTTGCTACATATTAACTTGGCCTACAAGATTGGTCTTGGAGCTAGTAGAAGGTTCAACTCCATAAGGCGTATTTCTCTTGGTGCCACAATTTTATATTCGACCCACCAATTTCTTGCAGTACGTTCCCCCTGAAGATAATATTCGGCCTAGATGTTTTGATGTTTGGCACAAGGAGACTATTTCCAGAATTGATTATCAACCTTTGAGCTCGATCCTCTGCCAAACAGTTGTGGTTTCCAAAGAATGGTAGACGATGATGGTTCTGGCTCCTCGATAATTTCTCAGTTTCTTCACTGTTGGCCTTCGATTTCCTTCAGAAATGGCATTCTTGTGATTTGCTGTCATGGAATTTTCAATTTTCTACTTGAAAATTTTGCGGCCTTCCATATAATTAAACCTGCAGTGTGATAATGGCCACACAAAAAAAACTTCGGCCCTTTTTAATTTCAAAATGATACTTTGATTAAGTATGGCCCTTGAGAAAATTATAATCTTGACTCTTTAATTTATTGCAGAAGTATTATGCATGAGACATTTGTACAGGCTATTTGTCGATCTCTTATTAAGGATGCGACAATTTGGTAAAGGGATAAACTAAAAGTGTTCTTCAACAACGATCTGGCTTCTCCGGAAAAGATATATTTTTTGCGATAAAAATTAGCTCCAGAAAATAAAATTTGGCACCTTCAAAATAAAACCCTCGAACAATCTGCAATAAAAATTGAAACCCTTCAGGCTGGCAAGAAAACCAACTCTGATACCATTGTAATATCCCAAATGGAAAAATTGTTGGAGAATGTAACTGGTTTCGGTCTTCATAATTTGTACCTTTATGTATTTGATTTAAAAAGAAAAGAAAAATAAAATTATTATTTTCTAGACAAGCATGTTTCTCATGCTTCTAGGTTTCTTTTGAGTCAAAGTCCCATTTGGACTTCCTAGTAGAAAGAAGAAAAAGGTTTTTATTTGTATTAAAAGAAATAAATTTATTCCCAAGACCAGGTTTGCCATCCAAGATGATTAGGTTGGCTTGCCCAAAGGACATGACCTTTCGAACACACAAATCACTATAAATATCCCAATATGTTCCTCCATTCGAAGAACAATTTTTTCGTGGATCATCTGTAGTAGATATGCGAAGTTGCAAGATAGATATGCAACGTTGCAGAACAAGGGATGCGAAGTCTCCAAGGAAAGATATGTGAATCTACTTGAAATTACTATTTTGTAGTATGATGTGAATTCCTGGAAAAGAGGAGATTGTGGTTCTGTGATAAGAATCGTGAGAGGTAGCAGACGGATTGGAGGGAAAGCCTGGTGCTTGTGAGGGATAATGGTTTTGGTCTTAGGGTCTTGGATTTCTCATTTTGATCTGATTCTATAAGAAGAGATTTTCTGGGTTTTCCCCTTGGAGGGGTTTTGCCCTGGATTGGAGCCTATATCTTGTGTTCTTTTGTTTTCTGTGATCTTCATTTATGGTAATTGCTTGATGAAAGAAGAAAAACACAATAATAATAATGGCAACAACTATCACAAGTAAATATCAGGAAGGAAATCTAAATTAATGTACAAAACCTCTCGATTTCCAACATGGTTTTAGAGCTAAGGTTGTAGGATGAGGTTTTGAAGATTACCTTTGTTGGCTTAGATTTATTGACCTCCGTGAAAACTTATCGTTATAATTAAAGGCTCACTATTACATGAGAAGCTTACATTCTTTGTTCCAGACCATGGATCGTATATTCCTAAGAATAACACGTCATTCTATGGCTTAAATATACATTTTATGGATCCGTATATCTTTGAGGTTAGCAGTTTGTTATTCTAATCCTTCCTCTATGTAAAGGTTCTCTATAGTAAGGGCTCAGTAAATATCACTTATTCGTATTCGGATCGTTGATTTGGAGCTCGCAAAGTTCATTGGCATCAATCTATATCATCCACTGTGGCTCGGTTCTTAAGTGACTCTCACGACAGTATCCCGCTCGATGGTGGCTTGCTCATAATCCCCGATGATTCGCATGTAAATCTGGGATTCGAATTTATGTGGATCGTAATTCTGGGTTCACATTCTAAGCAATGACTCGGGCGTTGACTTTTTGTTGTAGCCCTTGTATTCTCATTGAAAGGGTGTGTAAGACATTGCCTGAAGAATTTGGAAGCTCGCTTTCCTAGGCATTGGTTTTATTCTATGGTATCAATGGTTTGTATCAATGACATATCTACTCCATGTAGAGGCATGCAATATAAGCTCTCAGGTTCATATGGCGTTGCGTAGATTCACTCTTCTTACAGTGGCCCGTAAGCTCCTTGAGATCCGCTCTATATATACATTCGCTTGCTTAGTATAATACACTGTGGTTCATATTATATATTGGACACAACATTGGAGTACACTATGGTTCATTAAAGATGACATGTTATACCATTGATTGTGGCTCATTTTAAAGTTATAGTGTCTCACTATGGTTTGTTCATATTGGTTTTGTGCATTAACAATGATCGAGTTATGATGGAGGCTGGGCAGAGAAAAAGGAAAATAAAATTTCGTTCAATCCTTGGGGCAAACTTGCACTATTTGTCATCACTCTATACAAAAGACACACAATGGTATCATCTGCTATTATATAACTCAGAATGGTCTCACTTCTTCACAATACAAGTGTGATCATCACTTTGGCACTGGCTTGTTCCATTGTTATCGCCTTTTGTAGCATGAAATATATATATGACTCATATCTACAAAGGAATCGTGATCCTTGGCTCAGAATAATATACAAAATGGTTTCAACCATCGCAAATATATATACTGTGGCGATTGTCGTTCACTTTATATATCTCCTAAGTTACTATAGTTTGCATCTTTGGATGGTTCGCACTACAGTGAGAACGTGAGTATAGTATGGCTCCTTGGTATGAAATTTGATGATTTGACCTACGACAAAAATCTATGATGATTGAAGTAATGATAAGAGTATATGTGACAATTGACAATAATGAATTAAAAAGCATGGATGTCGACTAGGAGAAGTCGAAACATCTGTTGAAGAAATGATGTCGCATGAAGAAAGGTTGAATGTTTGAAGGTATGGTGATACCACACAGGTATGTACAATATTTATGTGTTGTTATGTGATTAGACTATGGAGATGATCTTTTGAAAGGGGTCTGAAAAATTAATTTAGGTTTTTGTAGCATACTTTGCATGCTTTGAATTTAGGGTTTGTATACTTTTGTAATATCTCTAAGGGAAAATTAACAGTAAATATTCAAAGAAAAATAGACAACACATCATAAAAACTTGAACAAACAATTAGACCATGAAAATGCTTCCACAATAATGTTGTATACTTATTTTATTTAATGGAAAATGTGTACAATCAAGGTGTTGAAATGAGTGCACTTGGGCTTGTTTCTAGCAAGCTAGCAAAGCCCACAATGATCCCTAGATCACCCTCTTCCAAGCATTGTCCATTCGGCTCAATTGCTGTGCTGAAAATCCTAGAAAATGGTGCTGCTGCTTGAAATGAAGCGCTGCTAGAGCTTTCTCTACTGCTCAAAAAATTCCAGGAAATTAATCATGGCCTCTATCGAAGAAACCCGGAATAACTCACGAAGGGTTTGGCCAAACCCCGACCTCGAAATTTCGACCCCATTGAGCTTCACTAGTTCTCCTATTGGGAAATTCGACTTCCTAGACGATCTGTTGCTGAAATGCCTCCAAAATGCTTGCAAACCTTGTTAGAAGGCTTCCCAAGCCTTCCCACCAAATCTCCACCTTGAATTCCCTTAACTCCCCAAACTCCTAGAGTGCCTCTAGGAGTGACTGTGCGCTCCTTGCGTTGCTGTGGCTCTCTTTGTTGCTGCAAATCGACTTCCTGCTACTTGTACAAATTAGGCTGAAGAAGAACTCCCTCCTTGGGTTGGCACTCGAAGTCAACTGAAGCAAGGGCTGGGATTTCCGCTTGAAAACACCCGATGTGCTGAACAACACATGAAAACTAGGCTCATTGCTCAAGCGTGCTCTTGTCAGAGACAAATTCTGAAATGATGAATGATAACCAAAATGAGAGCTCCTCCCTCTTTTATCGAATTGCCTCCAAGGCTGCCCATGTGGGCCCACATCAACTTTCTCCCACCTTCCTCGAGCCAATGAGAGTGTACTCTCCATGTGGGCCGAAATGCCTTCGTGGTGGCCCCCACGTTCCACCAAAGCCGCAATTTTCGCTGAGCACTATAGTTGGAGTGCCTCTTAGGCAAAAAATCACATATGGGTCCCCTAGGCCCCCTTTAACTAAGTGAAATAGTGCAAAAGCCAAAATTGATAAAAAATTCGATATTCCCTTAGTGAAACACTAAGCATCACAGTCCTCCCCGCCAAAATGTTGCTTGTCCTCAAGCAACTGCAAAGAAGGATGTCGCAGTATCTGTTCCCCCTCCCAGGTAGCATCCTCATCCTGTAGATTCCTCCATCGAATAAAAAATTCCCTGATGACTCTGTTATGCAGGTGCCTCTCTCTGGTATCCAAAATGGCCTCTGGTTCCAACTTCAAATGGTCTTCATCGTCCATAGGGGGTATCTCTATAGTAGCAGTGACTTGCTGACCTAGTGCCTTCTTGAGGCAAGACACATGAAAAACGTTGTGCACCTGGCTCCCCGATGGTAGCTCCAACTCATATGCGACCTCCCCTACCTTCCGAGTAACACGATAAGGCCCATAGAATCGAGGTTTGAGTTTTTCGGCCCCCTTCTGCTTGAGTGTAGATTGCCGGTATAGTTGGAGCCTCAAAAAGACCAAGTCCCCAACTTTGCACTACCTTTCAACTCTGCCCCTGTCTGTATAAAGCTTCTGCTGATTCTGGGCCATTTGCAGATTGTCTTTCAGAGCCCTCAAGTTGTCTTGGCTCTCCTGTATCCAGTCCTTGGCCCTTGGGGCCCTGTTGTCTCCAAACATAACTTTAGCGAAAGACAATGCATCATAACCATATAGGGCTCGAAATGGTGACATACCTATAGACATGTGATGCGTAGTGTTGTATATTCCCCCAAATGCAGCCATCATATCCATGCCATCTGCTGTGTTGTCACATAGTTACGCGAGTAGCCCTCCAACCACTTATTAACTATCTCCGTTTTTCCATCCGTCTATGGGTGGTAATCGGTACTGGGGGTGAGTTTAGTACCCACCAACTTGAATAACTCCTGCCAAAACCCACCCTTGAACTTGTTGTCCCAGTCACTGACAATGGTCTTGGGGAAACCATGTAGCTGAAACACCTCCTTAAAAAACAATTCGACCACCTGTGAGGCTGAGTACCAGGCTGGACTGGCAAAGAAGTGAGCATATTTTGTCAAGCGATCTACCACCACATAGATGCAGCCTTTGCCCTATACAGTGGACAACCTTGTGATGAAATCCATCGATATGCTTTCCCATTTCCCCTCTAGAATGGGAAGCCGCTGTAGTAGACTAGTGGGGTGTATCTGCTCTCCTTTGTTCCGATGGCATGTGTCACACTCCTGTAAATGCCTCAAAACATCCTTCTTGAGGCCCTTCCATGCAAAATGCTCCCTAATGGCCCGATGTCTTTGTAAATCCCTGGTGCCCTGCTAGTGGTGAATCATGGGCAACCTGCAGAATCTTCTCCCTTAATGGGGAGTTGGGTACCATGTAAATCCTGTCTCAGTAGTAGATTGCCTCGTTCATCACCTGATACCGATCATCCGTCACCAACCCATCAAGGATCTCACATGCAAACTTGTCCTTGGAGTACTCATTGAGTAACTGCGCCCTCTAGTTCGGGGCAATGCTCATCAAGGACAAAGTGGCTATTCTCCTAGGCAACACATTAACAACTACATTGTGCTTCCCTTTGACATACTCGATGTTAAAGTCATACACCTCTAGTTTGTTTACCCACTTTTGCTGCCTCTCCTATAGCTGTTTTTGCTCCAAAAAGAACCCAAGACTGTTGTGATCGGTCTTGACATTGAACCTGTTCCCCACCAAATACTGCCTGAATTTGGCCAACACATGCATGATGGCCAGCATCTCCTTGTCATAGATGGAGTAAAGCAGCTCATGGGGCAGTAGCTTCATGCTCTCAAATGCTATGGGGTGCCCTCCCTGCATCAATACGACTCCCACACCCACTCCCGATGCATTACACTCCAACACGAAAGGCTTAGTGAAATCAGGGAGTGCCAACATCGGACTACTACTCATGACCTCCTTGAGACGATCAAATGCCTCCTGCGCTGTAGTGGTCCACTCGAAAGCCTCCTTCTTCGTCAAGTCTGTGAGGGGTGCAACTAGCTGTGAGAAGCCCTTCACGAACTTCTTTTAATCATCGTTTTTAAAAACGGTCGGCTTGGAACCGACTCGGCCAAGTTGGTCCGATCCAAGCCTCCCAACAATGACCCGACCTAGGAAACAGTTCGGCCAGCCGGGTTAATACCGAACCGGCCGAGTTGTCTAACAACTCCTTTGGCTCGGTATTAACCTGGCCGACTCAACCGAGTCCATATTAACCCGACCAGGTTATGTACAATGGCCCAACAACAAAAAAACATCATTTTTTTTTAATTGTTTTGTGTGGGGGACTCCAAAGGACTTTAGTTTTTGTTTATTTGGTCTTTAGGGTCCATTCCCCTCTCGTAAACCCTATTTAACTCACCCAACCCCTCTCATTTCCTCAGCCATCTCATGCATTTGAGTGAGAATTTTAGTGAGTTTGTGAGGATTTGTTGAGTTTTTTTTTGGAGCAACAGTGAGGAGTCTTGGGCAAGCACTGTAGCTAGAGTGAGGAGCTTCTTGGGCAGCCATTTGGAGCAGCATTGAGGAGTTGGTTTCTTGGAGCAAGCTTGAGGAGGCAGTCTGTGCCTAGAGGTATTTTTTTTCACTTGTAGAAATTTGTTTTTGCTTATTAAATTTTATGTTCAAATCTTGAAATCCTAAAGAGTGTTTTTTGTGAAAAAAATGAACATTGAATCAATGTTTTTTTGTTTTGTTTTCATTTTCAGATTTTTTGCTTTCATTTCCAAGTCAAAAAATGGCACCTAAAGTGAAAGATGCTGCTTGGGCATATGTTGAAATGGTTGATAGTCAAATGCATTGCAAATTTTTCCATAGGAAAATTAAGGAAGGTCCTGGGGGCATTAATAGGCTGAAAGAACACTTGGCGGGGATTAGAGGCCAACCACTCCATGTACCTCACCAGAAATTGGGGAGATTAGGAAGGATTTGTTAGCCAGCTTTGAGAAGTTTAAAGAAGATAAGGCTAGGCAAAAAGAGTTAGAAGCTGAAATTGGGAGGAAGAGGAATATACAGAAAATGATGGCTACCAACCCCCATTTTGATTTTGAGGGTTCTTCCTCTATATCTTGTACTGATGCATCCAACCCCTTCCGATATGTTCCTCCCTCTTTTGAGTTTATTCAAGAAAAGGGAAAGGGTAGAATGAAAAATGGTGATATGAATATCAAAAGTTATTTCACTCCTTCCTCTCCATCAGATGCACATGGTCCCCAAGCTAGTAGAAGTCAAATGCAACCCATTTTAGATGACCATTGGAAGAAAGAATTGAGGGAGACTGCTTGTGATTACATAGCTATATGGTGGTATGATGTTGATATCCCCTTCAATGCTTCCCGTTCACCATATTATGAGCCTATGTTTGATACCGTACATGCTATTGGAAAAGGCTTCAAAGGCCCTACTATGTATGAGCTAAGGGGGTATTGTTTGCAGAAAGAAATTTTATCCATTAATGACTATTTGAAAGATTTCAAGGACTCATGGGCAAGAACAGGATGTACCATCATGTTAGATGGATGGACTGATCAAAGAAACCGTACCATCATAAACTTTCTGATCTTTTGCCCACAGGGAATCATGTTTCTAAAATTTGTTGATGCATTTGATAAAGTAAAAGATGGGCAATTGTTGTTTCAGCTATTGGATGAGGTTGTTGAGGAGGTGGGGGTGGCTAATGTTGTTCAATTCATCATAGATAATGCCTCTAACTATGTACTTGCTGGTAAACTATTAGAGGAAAAACACAAGACCATCTTTTGGACCCCATGTGTTGCACATTGCATAGACCTCAAGCTTGAGGATATTGGAAAATTAGATTGGGTCAAAAACACTGTAGATCATGCCAAAAGCATAACAAAATTTATCTACAAACATTCATGGATTTTGAGCCTCATGAGGAAACACACAGGGGGTAGGGATATTATTACATCTTCCATCACTAGATTTGCTACTCATTTTTTGACATTGCAATCTATGCTTTCACAACATAGAAACTTGCAAAAGATTTTTTCTAGTGAAGAATGGAATCTAAGCTAGTGGTCTCACAAACTGGAAGGCAAAGAATTGAAAAAGAAAGTCAATGAAGAAATATTTTGGAGAAAGGCAGCAGAGATTGTGAAGTTTGCTGAGCCACTGGTTAAGGTGTTGCGGTTGGTGGATGGGGAAACATTGGCTATGGGCTTCATTTATGAGGCTATGGATCAAGCAAATGAGCAAACAAAGAGGGCATACAAGGATAAAGTGGCTAAGTATGGGCCCATTTGGGCAATCATTGATGAAAGATGGAACAATCAACTTCATCGCCCTATACATGTGCCTAGGTATTTTTTGAACCCACGGTATCATTATAAAGCTAAGGTGACAGGAGTTTTGAGGGGGGACGTTAGAGATGGATTGATTGACTGCATTGATCGCATGATCCCATTGGAGTGTGATCAACTGGAGATACACCGACAGGTCACAACCTTCACCAATGCCTCAGGTACCTTTGGGAAGAACCTAGCAAAGATTGTAAGGGAAGCAGATGAGCCAGGTAAACAAAAATTTCAATTTTCAAATTCTTAATACTTTTTTTTAAATCGTTTATAATTTGAAAGTTGGATATAATTTGTAATTTTGTTGAGCTAACTCATTACACTCCTATGTTTTTTGTAGCACAATGGTGGGAGGCTTTTGGTAGCCATTGTCCTTGCAGAAGTTTGCAATTCGTATTTTGAGTCAAACTTGCAGTGCTATTGGGTGTGAGTGCAATTGGTTTGTCTTTGAGAGGATTCACACAAAGAAGAGAAACCGTTTGGATAAAAAACAGTTAAATGATCTAGTCTCTGTCCAATACAACCTCCGACTCAGACACAACCAATTGCTGAACAAAAGCCTTGATTCAGATCCCATTGTGTTGGAAGACATTGATCCAATATCAGATTGGGTAGTGGAGAGTCATCCAACAGAGTTTGCTTTTGATGAGGATATGGATTATGAATTACAGACGATAGCATTACTCGAACATAATGTTCAGTTGAATGCAGATCCTGATCCACTTGTACCAACCTTAGCCTCACAGCCAACAAGTCCTCCAGTTGCAGGTACTTCCTCCGCTCAGCCACGATAGAAGTGCATATCTCGTCTATCTCAGCTTGCATCTACTGCACAGCCTGCTAGTGCTACCAATTCTACAGTTGCAGTTGGAGATGATGATGAGGAGGAGCCATGGGGCCCCCTGTCTGACTCTAATGATAATCCAAAGATTGATCCACATGATCTTGGCTCCTCTGGCAGTAGCCAGTAGTACTGGTCACAGTTTTCTTTTGTTGTAGAGGCCATTTCTAGCCTCCTTGGTTATGTGTTTTTGTTTTGATCTCTATAACATGATTCATGATCATGTATGTATTGGACAGTGCACTGGGTGCCATTTTGATATGATGGATATATTCATGAGCCTACTTTGATCATATGTTGTCTTCTAGTTATATTCTAACGCTGTGTGTTTGGAAACATGAATGAAAATGTTTAAAATTGTGTTTTTATATAAAAAATAAATATTTAATGTATTTTTTACAACGACCGAGTCATTGAAATCGAGCCGACTGAGTCGATACTGAGTCAGAGTTTTAAAACATTGCTTGTAATAGGTGCAAATGCCTACAAAACCTCTTAGCTCGGTCACATTTCGGGGCTCTGGTGTTAAGTTATGGTATGTTTTATGCTTATAACAATTTACTTTTTTTCTTATTATATTCCACATATTAACAATCACATGTACATAAAGTAAAGTGCAGATAGAACATTAAACGATCAACAAAAAACAAGCCAAGACAAGAGACACAAGATGTGGCGTCTAGCCAGGGACAAACCCCACAATGTGTGGGGAAACCCTTTGATCAGGACAAACCCCCACAATGTGTGGGGAAACCCTTTGATCAGGACAAACCCCACAATGTGTGGGGAAACCCTTTGATCAAATCTTCTTTTATCTTCAATAATTCAGTAGAGAGAAATAGTACAATAAATCTGATTCATATCAGCAGTAGCAAACCCTAGATCAACAACATCAACATTAGCGGCTTCATTATCAAACTAGGGCAGATGATATCTCACAAACCGTTTGTTGGATTGACTTCATTCCACCACCAAAAGTTGCGGCTTTCAGAGGAGATCCCAATGGACCTACAATGCAGTTCCAAAGAGGAGATCTTCTAGTCCACGTAGGTCAATCTTTACTTCTGCAATTGCAGCTTCAGTTTTAGCTGTTTTCGGCTTCAAACTAGGGCAGTCGATATCTTGCAAACCGTTTGTCGGATTGACTTCATTCCACCACCAAAAGTTGCGGCTTTCAGAGGAGATCCAGATGGACCTACAACATAGTTCCAAAGAGGAGATCTTCTAGTCCACGTAGGTCAATCTTTACTTCTGCAGTTGCAGCTTCAGTTTCAGCAGTTTCCGGCTTCAATTGTGTGAGAGAGACACCCATTTATGCGCAGTAGAAAAGAGACTCATTTCTGTGCAGTAGAGAGAGAGAGATGTGATGAGATGAGTGAGTCCAAATGAGGAAAAGTCCTCTTATATTTATACACAACGTTGGTGTTTGAATAGATGCAACTGTTGGGCTTTTGAGCCTACATGAGTTGTAGGTCGGCTTGATAATAATTCCATAATCAAAATAAATTCATATCTCCATGAATACTTATCGGAATCGGATGATCTTTATATCAATCCTACACCTCTCGACGAGAGGAATCTAATAAAAATATTATCAGCCATGAATAAGATGACCCACATGAGGTTTTGCCCTAGTTGCCAATTTTAACATCAGGACAATCCCGAATAGCTCTAATCTTCTCGTCATGCACTCTGACACTATCCTCCCCAATGATGTGCCCAAGGTAGAGCATCTCAGTCAGCTCAAACTCGCACTTGGACAATTTGGCATAGAACTGTTGCTCCTCCAGAATGCGCAGTATTGTCTCAAGGTGCTGTAAATGCTCCCCCAACGTTCGGCTGTGAATCATTATGTCATCAAAGAACACCAGTACGAGCTTCCTCAATTGCCCACGAAACACGTGGCTCATGCATGACTAGAATGTGGCAGGTGCGTTGGTCAGCCCAAAGGGCATAACCAGGAACTCAAAGTGCCCATAGTGGCATCAAAATGCTGTCTTCGAGAAATCTTGGCCCCTCACCCAGATCTGATGGTACCTTGACCATAGATCAACCTTCGAGAAGAACTTCGCCCCTCTCAACTCATCCAGCAACTCATCTATACAGGGAATGGGGTAACGGTTCTTCAATGTTTTCTTGTTGAGAGCCCTGTAATCAATGCACATTCGTAAGGACCCGTTCTTTTTCACTAGCACAATTGATGAAGCAAAACGGCTAGAGTTGGGTCTGATGTGCCCAAGTGCCAATAGGTCATGGATGGCCCTCTCAATTTCATCTTGATAAGCCTTGGAATGTCGATAAGGGGTGGTGATGACGGCTTGCACCCTTGGCTTCCTAGCTTCCACTCGATGGTGTGCTCAAACCCCTGATCAGGAGGTTGTCTCGGTGGTATGTCCCCAAACACCACTGGATACCTGTCAAGAATAGCTTGTGTCTCTAGATGTGGTGGCTTGGGTTTCCGGTCAGCCTCTGAGATCCTCAACTCCACAGCCCAGTCAATGTCTCCATGTCTTAAGTCAGCCTCCATCTTGTGGTTTGAAATAGTTTGTGGTAGGTATGAGCAGTGTTGCAGGAACTGTCCCCCCCCACTAAGGATGTAGAGGTAGAATCACGTCCCATACGGATTCACCACCGATCCTTCGGCGAAACCACGGATCTGAAAATTGGATCCGCGGTTTTGCCATCTTTTGGTGGTTGCTAGAAAATCGGATCCGTTGTTCTAGAAAGGATCGAGTGCGGATCTGTGGAGGTTCAGGCGCATATCCACCACGAATCACGAGAGAATCTGAGAGAAGGTGGACGGTTCACTCGGTTCCACGGGCTTTTTTTTTTTGGAAATTTCGAACTATTATGTGAGGAATTGTTAAAGTAAAAGTAACATTTTCCTTAATCTTTCATTTCCATCCTTTTACTTAAATTTTTAGCATTACCATGAAATGACTCAGGATGTTTGAGAGTGGTTTCAACCTCATCAGACTTCATATGGAGAAAATAGAATTTCATACCCCATTCAAAATTCAACAGACTTAACAGTTTTCAGGATCAATGGGATTGTGGCGTTTCATTGGATTATATCATGTATGCGGGCATGTGATTGGCATTTAATGAAGAACCCCAACCCCTATATGTACCCTAGTGTGGGTGTTGTTGATCGTTGAGCTCCTTTGTCATGGCCTTAGTAATTATGTACCCTTCACTCAAGTCAAAAATCATTGGTCAGGCATGTTAAGCTTTCTCTACCATATTATAAAGCTTGGATTAAGCTGTTTGATCAAAATTAGGCAATGTTGAATAATATCCCTATAGAATTGAAGTAGAGGCAAAGGCTAGACAAGAGAAGAGGAATCTAGATTCTAGATGGTTGATGCTGGAATAATTAATGATTGATGTATAATTGATGCCATATCTATCTTGATTTATATAAAAATATGCATGTTTTCATGTCTTCTACAACTAATTTGGTATTTTGGCTGTTTTTTTAATATAAATACAAATATAGATATATATAGTAGACGCTTCCGAGATGCTTTGCTTCCTAGATTTTTGGGAAATGACACTTCCGCATCCTCGCTTCCAAAAAACGTCCCCGCTTCGTGCAACTTTGGGCATGAATGCATTCCTCGAAGCAACACGGTCTTGCCATTTGGCCCTACAAACTCCATCTCCAGCTCCTGCTAGTCTGTCGTGAACTCTACCCAGCGTATAGAGCCACTGGACTCCCAATGCTACATTGGTGTCCGGTACATCCACCACAAAGAAATGATCTGTCATGGAGTAATTCCCCATGGACACTGCCAAAGTTGGCACATAGCGAGTGCATTGCATGGTTATGTCCCTAGGCACAAGAATTGAGAATCCCTCGAACTCCTTAATTGTGATGCCTCTCCTCTGAATCGACTGCACATCAATGAAGTTGTGGGTAGCCCACTGTCCACCAGTACTGAGACACGCTGCCCCTGAACAATGCCTCAGATCCTCATGGTCAAGAATTTGGGTACCCCTCGCAGTGATGCGAGTACCCATCTGGTGGTGGTGGTGGTCCTCCTCCTCCCGGTGGTGCTACGCTGTCCTCCCCCGTCATCTCAAAATAAGTCTCATCCTCTGCATCATTGTTAGAGAAGACCTCTATATAGTGGGCCTTGCCCGCTGTGCACACTTGTGGCCCGGTGCCCATGGCTCTTGACAAGTGAAGCATAGTTTGCTCCGCTTGAGGCCTCTCTGGGTCTCATCATCCAGTTGCGCAAGCCCCTGATTGCCCCTTGGTGGTGCGGCCCTGATGTCCTCCTTCTGCTAGATGCCCTATCTAGGGAGAAATGGTGCCCTTGTCCTGGGTAGGGCATCTTGTAGGTCTCGGGCTCTCCCTACGACATCCTGCAATGTAGTGGACTTGTTGGACCTCACCAACCCACGCAATGGCTCTGCTAGCCCATCTATAACCATGAAAATCCTCCTAGACTCTAACAAGTCTGGGACTATCACCAACAAACGCAGAAACTCAGAGATGTAGGTTTCTGCACTCCTGGTCTGCCTTAGACTAGTCATCTCCCCGAAATATCCTCTGGATCCTTCCTCTCAAACTGCTTTGACACCCTCCTTATGAAATCATCATAGGCAGTCACCTCAGCATGCCCCTACATGGTCAATTCGTGGAACCACTAGTCGTGGGCTTCCTGTTCCAGATGCAACATGGCAATCTTGATTGCCTCACCCTTTGTCATTTCGTTCAGCTGGAAATAAATATGCAGCTTCTCGACCCAGGCCTTGGCCGAGCTCTTGGAGGACCCATCGAAGGTTGGTATAAATAGCGTCCTCACCGTGTGTTGCAAGTCTGTCCCTTGCATATAGCCTCCTCCATTCTGTCTCTTGGACTTGTTGTTGCCCTTCAACTGACATAAATCTTTGAAATTGATGGCCCTCCTAAATCTAGGCCCATAAGATTGATACTCCAAGAAATAGTCTTCATAGGGTGCTTCATCCTGCTCTGGTTGCCCTCCTACTCTAGATTGTAGGAACGTAGGAATGCTGGATCTGGGGGTGTGTTTTTGACCAAAGTCATGTCAGCATGGAGAGATGCATGGTGGCGTGATGTGCCAGACGCTTCTCCATAGTGGAAATCCCCTTGCACTCCTTTGCCCTTGTTTCCATTGCTATTTCGCTGCCCCATTCCTTCTATGTTCCGAGACAAATCCTGCACTGCCTTCAATAGGAGTTGGGAAAACTCCTTATCCTCATCCCTTTTGTCTCCCTCGTTATCCCCCATGTTGGGTTCCTCCACCTTTGGTTCTGTAGTCACGGGATTAGGGGTGATCTCTAACTGTCGTTCTTTGCTCCTGTATCTCTGCCTCCGGTTTGTCACATTCTACCTATCCTCCGGTGTCATAGACTGCGCTGCTCCCGCAGGCTGTGCCAAGTCTATGAGCTCTGATACCACTGTAATATCTGTAAGGGAAAATTAATAGTAAATATTCAAAGCAAAATAGACAACACATCCTAAAAACCAGAACAGACAATCAGACCATGAAAATGCTTCCACAACAACGTTTATACTCATTTTATTAAATGGAAAAGGTGTACAATCAAGGTGCTGGAATGAGTGCACCTGGGCTTGCTTTTAGCAAGCTAGCAAAGCCACAATGATCCCTGAATCACCCTCCTCCAAGCTCTGTCAATTCGGCTCAATTGCTGTGTTGAAAATCCTGAAAATGGTACTGCTACCTGAAATGAAGAGCTACTAGAGCCCTCTCTATTGCTCAGAAAATTTTGGGAATTTAATCTTTGCCTCTACTCAAGAAACCCAGAATAACCCACGAAGGGTTTGGCCAAAGCTTGACCCTGAAATTTCCACCCCCTTGAGCTTGACTAACTCTCCTGCTAGGAAATTCGACCTCCTGGATGATTTGCTGCTAAAATGCCTCCAAAATGCCTGCAAACCTTGTTAGAAGGCTTCCCAAGCTTTCCCACCAAATCTCCACCTCGAATTCCCTTAACTCCCCAAACTCTCGGAGTGCCTATAACAGGTGACTGCGCACTCCCTACACTGCTGTGGCTCTCTCTGCTATTGCAAATCGACGTCATGCTGCTTGTACGAATTATGCTGAAGAAGAACTCCCTCCTTGGGCTGGCACTTGAAGTCCACTAAAGTAAGGGCTGGGATTTCCGCTCTAAAAGACCTGGTGCAGACTTGGCTCACTGCTCAAGCGTGCTCTTGTCAAAGACAAATTTTGAAATGATGGGCTGAAAATGCCTTCGTGGTGGCCCCCATGTTCAACCAAAGCTGCAATTTTTCGCTGAGCACTATAGTTGGGTCCCCTAGGCCTCCTTTTCCTAAGGCAAATAATGCAAATGCCAAAATTGATCAAAATTTTGATACTCCCTTAGTGAAACACTAAGCAATAATATCACAACTTTACTCTTTTTTAAAGGTTTTTGGTATCCAAGGTTTGTAAACCCTAGATGGGATTTGGATTAGAAAAACCTAGAAAAGTGGAAAACCCTAATACTAACTTTTTAATTCCCTCTTATATAGCCCTAGCTGTTGATTTTTAGGGTTTGCAGATGGAATCTAGGGTATATGGTTAAGCCCTAGCAAGGGTTGAAGTTAAAATGAAACCTCGGGCTTGAAAGTCAAGACCCTAGGGCTAGATGTTTCCGCTGAAACTAAAAACCCTAATAAGGGTTAGGTCATGAGATATCTAGGGTTTGTAACCAAAACCCTAGAATAACACTTTTGAGAAACCACGAAAAGCCTAGATTGACAAAATTGACATCATGCTCTTGTCTTTGTATATTTTGCTTGGTTGTACTTGTCAGTGAATATTGCAGGTACATAATAAAGGAAGCAAGATGAGAAGAAAAGTAAAGCTATACTCGTGCTTGTTGATGACTCCTTGAAAATGATGAGCATGATGGAAGGAGGGAACTGTAAGGACCCTAAAGAAAATGATGTTGAAGCTTCCAGCTGATGAGTTCATTCTAGAACGCATTGATGATTGAAAGATGAAGCAGAAACATGCAAAGGAACGTTGACTTCAAAAGGAGAAAGTAGTAGTTTTAACACGACTCTCCGTTTAGAGGATGTTATGGTTTGGCAAATCTGATATTGATGATCTGCTTGGGACATGAGTTGGCTCCATGGTAGGACAGATTGCAAAAGCATGTAAAGAAGCTAGAAGGAGAGTTTGTTTAATGATATTGATCTATATAAGATATGGTCTCCTGAAGAAAGAGAAAGAGTTGACAAAGACAACTCCATAGAAGAAAGATTGGAACCTATTCATGTGGCAACTCTTTGACATCATGTCATGACAAGAAAGAATCACAAAGATCCTCTACTGGAACAAAGTTATGAGGAGATTCTTCAATATATAGAAGAAGAATCATGATGACATAACAAGAGTATACCATATTCACATATTATGGAAGCAAGCTTCGTAAAAGTTTGTGGGTACAGTTGCAACATGAAGGAAGTCCCATCTTCAAAATGAGAAGCAGTTCAATGCCAAGGAAATGGACTAAATGACTAGTTGAAGAAAGAAGAATTCCCTTTGAATAATGACCAAATGGCTAGGAGTATTGGAAAGTACTCTGTTGATTTGGGGTAGCATTGAATGTGCTCTAGCATTGAAAATTGGTGGAGAGGCTAAAGCACATGAGATCTCCAAGACCTAGAAATGGTTTGGGCAGATTTTAACCGGTTTGGGAGATATTAAAATAATTAATATTTTTAATGGAGTTCCTAAGTCTAAACTTAGGAAAAATAAAATATTAATGGGTATTAATATAAAATTGGGTTAGAAGGTTCCAAAAGTCATGGATCAAGCCAAATCTAATCTTAACCGTTGATTAGAGATTTAATCTCGGCCACTGAAGGACCAATGAGAAAAGTATAAGAAGAGGCTTGAGGGTCAGTTGGAGAACACACCAAAGTGATTAGTTTTGCTAGAGCGGGGTTGCTAAGCAAAGTTGAATCAGTGATCAACAGTGAGGGGCAGTAAGTACGAGGCAGAGACGTAGGGACAATACTGGGAGACCAGCACAGAAGCAGAGAGAGCGAGAGCAACAACCAGTCCAGGCTGCACAGAGCCCAGTAGAGGCAGCGTAGAGCCCAGAGGGACTGCGTCATCCACACAGAGGCAAAGGGAGTGACAGAGAGGCTCCCAGAGGCTGCGCAGTCCCTCAGAGGGCTGACACAGGTCAACAGGAGGCTAACGCAGAGGCCAGAAGGGCCAGTGCTGAGCTTTAGTTGTGCCGGAGAGGGTTTCGTGGGATAGTTTTTCTGAATACCTGTTTCTGGATATAGAGGTATTGCTACTGTGTATTTTTCTCTGTCAGGTGAGCCGATTAGGCACCCAATTGTACTCAGATAGATTGCATAATAATATAACCCTCTGAATAGCTACACCGGTTTTCCCGCATTGGGTTTTTCTGGGGACATTTGTCCAAAATTAACAGTGTCACTTGAGTGCTTGTTTTATTTCAATTGATGATCTGTAGATGTTGAGATTGTACTTGTGTTTATTTTTAGTATTTATATGGTTAAATAACGTGTTAAGTAATTAAACAAGTAGGTGAAATAAACCAGATAGTGTAGGAAGAATTTCTAACAGGTTAGGATTAGAAATTCCAACATACTCTAGCATGGAGATAGACCATACAAAAGGATGCTAATCTCAAAACCAACTAGTATGCAGAATCTGATATTTTAACAAGAGGCCATCATGTGGAGGTAATTATGATATTGATGTTTTGATATTGGTTATCTGGTTGCTATATGGTTTATCTACCTATAAGAATGTTGTAGAAATGCAAAATGGTAGTTGAGGCAAGTGCATCTACAACTGTTTGTTTTGAACTTATTCCAATGAATACATGGATTGAGTGGATGGCTTTGGTAATCAAGGGAAGATTATGTGGTCAAGATGTCCATCTAATCTTGGGGTGGAAAGGTCACAATACAAAAGGATAACTTGATTTTCATATGCTGGTGAGGATCACTTTCATGATGAAAAGAAGCTATGTCTAGCTTTACTTGAATTGACTCAATATAATTCCTTTGTTGATAGAATAGACTAACATGAAAGGTTGATGGCCCGAATCCTATCACAATTTGGTTCTAGGAAGATGAAAGCTCAATTTGATGAGATGCGAAGAAAAGGAGGAACCATGTAGCTACTTGAAGATCTCCATAAAGGACTAATAGCTGATATATTGATGAAGACACATTAAAATAACTGTGGTTATGACTTCCCAATTAAAAGTAAGTAAGGAATCTGCTCTATGCTTAAGAGAGAGTAAGAAGTCTCCTTAAAGTTTGAAAAGGAGCAAGGATCTAGTCCCTGACCATTCGACAATGAGGATCTCCTCTCTAGAGGGAGATTAATTTCAATGCAAGTTTGAAATGATTATTATAGAGATTTGCGTCAATAGACCTGGAATTTTGGCCTCTAAATCCCTCCTTAAAATGTTGACACATTGTTAGGAATAAGTGCGAAGTAAGTCGCAGAAAACCTCTTTAATTTGCCCAGTAAAAAACCCAAAAAGAAATAAATGTAAAATTCGAACTGTCTCTCAACGATAGATAGAAGATTGAATACCTTAGATCACTACCTAATGAAGATTAAATGAGTACCTTATATAGTTTTTGTAGATGCTTATAAGAGGGAGCCAACATACATATAATGGAGGGAAAACGTTTGATCTAAAATTTGGGCACATATCAAGTCCGACTTGGAGGAAACTAATTCAATATTTAAATTTTACAATTTTAGCCACAAAACCCTAGCCGAGTTTGGGTTTCCAATAATTTTTTTAATCTTCTTTGATAAATGCTTTTATGCCTTGGCTGCCACAACATTTTGCTTGGTTTCCATTGTCAATTTGAAGCGTCACATCAACAACCCTTGGGGTTTTTGCCCACTTGATGGGGGTTTGACCTTTAAACAAGCATATCTCTCATATCATGAGGGATCTCATGATTAGCCACATACTGTTGGAATCAACATCACAAGAAGAATCCAATGACAAAGGTTCTAAGCCCAAGATCCCTAATCTTCGTCCCCAAATGCTCCAACAAGTGCGGGGCTACTAGGGTTTTCCAGGCTTGTACATTGGAGCTTCCAATTAATGCAAACCAGACAAGTATTAAGAGCGTTCAAGAACCAACGTTAGCATCAACGACAACACCATCCAACAAGTCCGTCATGAAGAATGATGTGTGGGAGATAGTTTCGAGACCAGAAGGGAAGTCAATGGTGACTTCCAAGTGGATCTATAAGATCAATCATGTAGCAAATGACAACATCGAGAAGTACAAGACAAGGTTCATAGTCAGAGGGTTCTCCTAGAAAAAGGGAGTGGACTATGATGAGACATTTGCTCCAGTGGCTAGGTACACTTCTCTTAGAATTATTATTTCTCTTGCTTTAGTTATGGGTTGGAAGATACATCGGATAGATGCAAAGACCACTTTCCTCAATATTGTGATTGAGGAGGAAGTGTACATAGGAAACCTCGAGGCTTTTGAGGGACATGGGAAGGAGTCCCATGTTTGCAAATTGAAGAAGGCTTTGTATGGACTCAAGCAGACACCCAGGGTGTGGTATTCTAGGATTGATGGATACTCGATGAGCTTGGGTTGCACCAAGAGTGTTGTGCATCTTGACCTTTACTTCATGATTGTCGATGGCGATCTCTTGTTCTTGGTGCAATATGTGGATGATCTTTTTTGTGTAGAGAGGCTCATGACGGGTGTAAAAGGGTGTTGGCTTCAGAGTTTGAGATGAAGGATATTTTCCTGATGCACTATTTCTTGGGATTAGAGGTGTGGCAAAGACCTGATGAGATATTCCTTGGAGAAGGGAAGTACATTGCTCATATTTTGGGGAGATTTAGTATGATGGACTGCAAGTCCATGTCTACAACTATGGTGACCAATCTAAGGAAGCTGAGTGATTTTGCTTCAGATTCAAATTTGGTGGATCCCACGATGTATAGGCAGTTGATTGGAACGTTGATGTACCTGGTTAACACCAGGCTAGATATTTGCTTTACAATGAACGCCCTCAGCTAGTATATGGTTGAGTCGAGGCAGGTACATTTGGTTGCAGCAAAGCATGTGTTGAGGTACCTGTGTGGTACAGTTGGATTTGGTTTGAGATATGTCTCAGGTGGTGAAGTGATGCTGCAAGGATATACAAATTTAGATTGGGCCGGGTGTGCAAAGGATAGAAAGAGCACCTCGAGGTGCCACTTCACCTTGGGATCGACTATGATATCCTGGTTTAGTAGGAAGGATACTTATATAGCACATAGTACAATAGAGGTAGAGTATATCGTAGCCAGTGCCGCAAGTCAAGAAGCAGTGTGGTTTCAGAAGTTACTTGTAGAGCTATTTGACCATGTGAAGATCAAATATCACTTCATCCAAGACATAGTGCAGATGGAGTAGTTAAGCTCCGGTACATATCCATAGACGAGTAGATTGTGGGCATTCTCACCAAGCTTCTGTCTAGAGCAAAGTTTGTATACTTCAAAAACAAGCTTGGCATGATGCATAATGTTTCCCTCGTTGAGAGGGAATGTTGATGTTTTTGCAAGATCAGGCAAACCATCTCTTGAGTAGCCATGTTGATTTGGCTTGGTCATGTTGATTTGACCAGGAGAGATGGATACATTCACTTGAGTAGCCATGCTCATTTGGATGGGCCATGTTGATTTGGCTAGGGGTAGACTTTCTCTTGAGAGGTCATGTTGATTTGAGAGGGAAGATTGATACATTCACCTAAGGAGCCATGTTGATTTGGCTAGGGGTGAATGACCCAAGTGCAAACCTTCTCTTGAGAAGCCATGCTGATTTGGTAGGGTCATGGTGATTTGACTAGGGGAGTTGTATACATTTAATTGAGAAGCCATGTTGATTTGGCGAGGGGTGAATGGCCCAGGTTACTCACATTGTTTGCTTCAAGATGGAGTGATCTATATCTATAGACGTGCATGTGAAGATACACTACATCAACATAGCAAGCTCATGAACTTTTCTTGTGGAGTAGAAATTTCAGCCAAGGGGAAATCTGTTTTCATCTAAGGAGAATATCTCCCTCGCTAAGAGGGAGTGTTGATTTTTTTGTAGCATTGGGAGGTATTCCTGCTTTTGCTAAAAGGTCTCCAAGTTTTCCTAGATGAATTAGGCAAGTTTTTATAGTAAAAGGACAGTTCGGTCCAGGAAGAATTGTTAAAATTGGCAACTAGGTCCAAACTCCATGTGGGTCATCTTATTAATGGTAGTTGATAATTTTCTTGGATCGATCTCATTGAGAGGTGTAGGATTGATCTAAAGATCATTCGAGTTTGATAAGTATTCATGGAGATATGAATTTATTTGTGTTATGGGACAATTCCTCAAGGTCGGCCAACAACCAAATAAACCCCACTTGTGCTCAACATTTTAGTATAAATAGAGGTGGCCTTCAAGTCATTTTTACACACTTACTTGGGATCTTTTCCTCTCTACTTCTCTTTGGGTTTTAGTAGGAGGAGAGATCCTAAGGGATAACGCTACCCTAGTGGAGCAAGGCTCTATGCTGCCCTAATGAAGAAGCCCTAATGTAGTTAATCAAAGAAGGCTCTACGCAGTCCTAGGAGGAGACACCTCTATGCAGTCAAGAAGGGTTCTACACCATCTTAATGGAGATGAGATGCCCTAGCCACAGTCAAATCTAGGAGCTCAAGTCAGCTGTCAGGGAAGGCCTAATGCTGCCTTATACACAGTCTTAAAAGGAGGCAGATCTTGCCTTATCTTAGCCACAGGTAAGGGAGAGTCTTAGTCGCAGGCAAGGGAGAGATTTGGTTGCAGTCAAAGGCGAGCTCTAGCAGCGTTAAGGAGGAGATAATCCACAGTCCAATAAAGGTGCCCTAGCCGTAGTCTAAGGAGGCCTAACGAGCAGCAAGTAAAGGCCCTAATCCGCAGTCCAATAATGGTGTCCTAGCCGCAGTGTAAGGAGGCCTAACGAGCAACAAGTAAAGGCCCTAATCCCCAGTGCAATCAAGGATACCTAGTCGCTGTTTTATCTATACAATACACAAACCCTATCAACAACACGAGGAGACCTATCCCTATGTATGTTGTAGGTGACAACATGGAAATCTAAGTGCTGTAGGTGCCTATGTGTGCTGTAGGTGACAACATGGAAATCTAAGTGTGTTGTAGGTGACATCATGGAAATGTGTGCTGTAAGTGCAGCAATGGGACAACAATGAAGCTTGGTGAAGCATGGACAACAGCAACAAGGTAAAGCATGGACAACTGCAAGCATGGTGATGCATGGAGCAGCAATGAAGCTTGATGGAGCAAGTAAATGAGACAGCAATATAGCTGTACATGATCAATGCATGGACAACATGTACATGATGCAATACATGGACAACAATACATGAAACAATAGATGGGACAGCTAGTACATGGAGCAACAAGGTACAACATGTCTAGATGGGACATCTAGTACATAGAGCAACAAGGTTCAACATGTCTAAATGGGACAGCTAGATCATGGTACAACAAAGTGCAGTATGGTACATGGGATAGCAGTGGCAGCATAAGGTGCAACATGATGATGTGTACAGCATGATCATGAGGTCCAACAATGTGGTGATGAGTGCAGCATGGTGCAACACGGTGAGGTGCAACATGATGACGAGATGTTGCAGAATGATAGGTGAAGGAGTCACCTTGGAGAATCAGTTGAAGCAGCATGTCTTCAACTGATCTCATGCAGAGATGATCTATTCTCTTATCTAGAAAGTCTAAGTGTTGACTTTTGTTGTAAATGTACTCTCTCTCTCTCTGCTGAACTATTGAAGAACATATAAGAAGAATTGAACAAGGATTTCCCCGCATTGGGATTTGTTCTTGGCTAGCGCCACATCTTGTGTCCTCTTGTCTTGGCTTATCTTCTGCGATTTATGTTTATGTTCTATCTACAGTTTACTTTAATGCTGATGTGATTGCTAATCTGGAAAAGGTATTGAACTAACTGTGAAAATTGAAATAAATTGCTCTAAGCATAGAACATACCTAAACTTAACTTGGTATCCAGGATGCTATTAGTAGGACCGGGGACTTACAGGATGCCTTACCCAGGACCCGAACACCTTACCCACAGAGACAGGCTTTCCAGCCTAAGGGGAAGGATGTGAGGATTCCACCTCCAAAGGGGAATCCAGGACGAGCGCAGATTGATGATGATGCCAAGAGGGAGTTGAAGAAGAAGTGGTTGTGCTTTACCTGTTAGGAGCCGTGGGCACCGGGACATAGATGTGCTGCTGGCAAAGCACATTTTATTGAGGTCTTCTCCGAGAGCAGCGGGGAAGAGGATGAGGAGGATGATGTGGAGGTAGGAGATAGTCATGCCGCGCAGGGTCCTTTGCCACCTCCACCACCAGCAGCAGGTGGTGCAGCTTTTGCACCTACCGGAGGGGCCCTTGCAGCATTGCGAGGAGTTCCCAAGTATTTGACGATGCGCGTACGGGGGACAGTACGTGGCCAACGAGTATCAGTTTTGGTTGACAGTGGGGCGACCCACAACTTCATCGATGCACAAATGGTTGAGTGGAGAGGTATACAGACAGAGAGCTTCGATGGATTTTCAGTTTTGGTCCCAGGAGATCAGACCATGGTGTGTGCTCGTTATGTCCCAGAGCTATCAGTGACGATGGACACCTACACATTGGCCGACCACTTTTTCGTGGTCAATATTCCGGACACCAACATGATACTGGGTGTTCAGTGGCTTATTACTCTAGGGAAGGTCACGACAGATTGGAAGGCCTTAGAGATGGAGTGGGATGATGAGAAGACAGGGAGGCATGAAGATACGGGGACAGCACACATATCCGCCTCAGACTGTTTCGGCTCATTGGATGGAGGCAATCTTCCGGAAGGGAGACGTGGAGTGGGCAGTGGAGCTGCGTGCATCAGAGGCAAGGACTATAGGGCAGACGGTGCACCCAGAGATATAGTCCATCCTTGACTAGTATGCCACAGTGTTTGGGGAGATTCCGCCGAGACAGCCACCGGACCGGGGGTTTGAGCACACCATTGAGCTTGAGCAGGGCATATAGGCAGTGATTACTACCCCCTATAGGCATCCCAAGGCCTATCGGGATGAGATTGAGTGGGCCATTTAGGAGTTGCTGGCTCTTGGGCATATTCAGCCGAGCATGAGTCCTTTTGCTTCTTTCGTGGTATTGGTGAAGAAGAAGGACAACACATTGAGGATGTGCATTAACTACAGGGCCCTAAATAAGAAGACACTGAAGAACAGGTACCCCATACCTAGGATCGATGAGTTGAGAGGAGCACGATTATTCTCAAAGATTGATTTGAGATCTGGGTACCATCAGATTCGCGT